>QANX01005347.1:76652-87820 GCA_003254975.1 Ochetophila trinervis | reverse complement strand
ATTGCAATATATATATATATATATGTTTCCACTCACAGAAACGTTGCGTTGACGCCTATCTTCGATTGGATGCTCATTGTTGTTCGACCTGAATAGTTCATTCCTAAATAAATAATATTACCGATTATATTATTATAACATTGTAGGGTAAAAATCCTTTTAATAGCATTTACCTATTACACTTCTCTTTATGTGTATAATTCCTACTTATTTTCACTACTTAAAATACTTAACTAATTTAATAATCATTTGTTCCACTTATTCAAAATTCGATATACACTCACTAAATTGTTTTCTACTAGATTAGTTAAGTAGATATTCCTATATAACTTAGATTTATTGATAATATTTATTTATAATTCTTAAAGATTAATACACAAATTTTATTCTTAAACTTCATCAAGAATAATTTCTAATTTATTTATCTTTCTTTACACATTCAAACCTTTTTAACACAATCCACTAATTCTCAACAACATACATAATACATCTTCCATAATTCTTCAGAACCTCTTAATCATATTTCATCATTATCCAATTTAATTTCAACTTATAAAACATTACAATATTCTCATCTAAACCTATACAAAATTCACAATCTTACAAATTTTCCATTCTCAAACTCTAGATTACAAGGCTTATCATTATGTAATATAATTAAGCATAAGAAACATGTTTACCTTCAATTTGGAGTCAAATTTCACAATTTTTCCAAAAATCCAAAAATTCCATTTGTGTCCCTTCTTGTTAAATCTTTAACCTAGCTCACTAATCGTCCATTCCAACACTTGGATTTTGTAATGGAGGGAGAGGTGGCTAGAATTTTTCAATTTTCGGTGAGTAAGGTATTTCGGCTAAACTCCATAAACTCAAACTTAGAGTGGTTTTTGGTTAAAATAAACTTCACCAAAGTGTTTAAAAGGCTCTAAAATCTGTGGATAACCTATTTCTAAACTTGATGTGAAAGAGATTGAAGAAGAATTAGTGTTTTCTTCTGTCAAGAGCTTGACCAGCTCTCAACCATGGAGGAAAACTGCTGTCTGCGTGAAGGAGGAGCTGCTGGCTTTTCATTCAAAATTTTCCCCTTTTTGACAATTTTGCCATTCACTCATATCACATTTTGACTCAACTCCAAAGGCAAAATAGTCATTTTGCAAAATTTTATTTTATTTTCTCTTTAATTTCACATTTTTTATTTTTACTTATTTATTTACACTAACTCTAATTAGAGACACTAATATACCCACTTTAACTCTAAATTTTTATTTTTCTTAGATTAAATTTTAAAACTAAGAAAATTATTTCATTAATAAATATTTTCATTATACTACCATTAGTGTTATTAATTCTATTATTATCAAACATAATTAACTATATCTTAACTAATTTAGTTCCTACACAGAACATAATTAACCCTAATTACTTTATTAAACACTACTTAGGTGCTAGGATGTTACAATAATGGTATGTGAATCTTGATTTGCTTCCTGCAGTGGTAACCATGAATGTGATTGGCCAAATTCTGGTTCCTACTATGATGGTATGGATTCAGGTGGGGAATGTGGTGTGCTGGCTGAGACCATGTACTATGTCCCAGCTGAGAACCAAGCTAAGTTTTGGTAAACTTAAACAACTTTCAGTAATTTCAAGCATTAATTTATACTAAACATAGATAAATCACTAATAAAATGTAGTCTACTCGAGCAACAATCTAAGCTTTTCTGACCATTTATACTGACATGTTAAATTACCATGGCATCTAATAGGCATACTTTTTTTTTCTTTGGAATGAGGTTGGTAATTCCTACATTTTCTTTGAAACCAAGCATGTCTACTGTGTATGAACTGTATTTCTTTGAATTTATAGGTACGCCACAGATTATGGTATGTTCCATTTCTGTATAGCAGATAGTGAACATGACTGGAGGGAGGGAACAGAACAATACAAGTTCACTAAGAAATTCCTTGCATCAGCAAATAGACGGAA
Source organism: Ochetophila trinervis (assembly GCA_003254975.1). Lineage (NCBI taxonomy): Eukaryota > Viridiplantae > Streptophyta > Magnoliopsida > Rosales > Rhamnaceae > Ochetophila > Ochetophila trinervis. The sequence goes on along the minus strand of QANX01005347.1, from coordinate 85,833 downwards.
ACAGCCCTGGTTGATTTTCGCAGCTCATCGTGTCCATGGTTACAGCTATGCTTAGACTGACTTTCAAGAGCCCATAGGTAGGGAAAGCTTGGAGAAGCTCTGGAAAAAATACAAGGTCGATATTGCATTCTTTTGCCATGCACATAACTATGAAAGGTCATGCCCCATATACCAGGTATGGACATTACACATAACTACGAAAGGTCATGCCCCATATACCAGGTATGGACAATCATTTCTTATGCCTATTAAACAACTTACATGTGATCTGTGGATCACATAAAATTACGAGTTTCTGAATCATTTCAGNAAAAAAAAAAAAAAAAAAAAAAAAAAAAAAAAAAAAAAAAACACATAAAACAATGAATCCACTTTAGAATTTTACTAGTTTCCTTCTAAAGTAAACAATACAAGTACGAAGTAAGAAAGAAGAAAAGTTTTAGAAAATTTCCCATTTCAATTCTCTAATTATTTTGTCCTTTTTTTGTTTTGTTTCACGCTTGATGATGCAGAAAGAATGCACGAGTAAAGAAAAACATCATTACTCAGGCACTGTGAATGGAACAATCCATGTTATTGTTGGAGGGGGAGGTAGTCACTTATCCAAGTTCAGCAGAAGCCAACCCCATTGAGTATTTACAGAGATTATGACATGGACTTTGGATTTGTTAAAATGACAGCCTTCAATCGAACATCTCTGCTGTTGGAATACAAGAAGAGAAGTGATGGAGAGGTCTATGATTCTTTCACCATTTCAAGGGAATACAGAGATGTCTCAGCTTGTGTGCATGATGGTTGTGAACCAACCACCAATACTACAATCTAAATTATGTAATTCAAAAGAAAGGTTAATCATGTATGATGTTTATCAACAGAATTTGATCCTTTTCATGTGGATCCAAATCTGGAGATAAATAAAAGTTGTTCTCAGAATAATAAAAAAAAGTGTATGTAGGCAATTAGTGTGTGTAAGTGCATGGATGACCAAGTTCATGGAAAGATATAAAAGGAGAAAATAGGGATAATTCCTCACGCCCCTTGAGGTTCGCCCTTATTTCAAGGGAACTTTTTCTAGTTTTGAAAATTTAACATCTACCAAAAGCTCTTTACCAGCTGAAAGCTAGTATGTATAAAAGTATAAGATAGGTTGGTATGATATTTGGATTATGACCAACAAAAAACAAAGGGTTTGTCGCCTAGAATTAATAGTTACTTTGAGAGTTGGCAATTGCGGTGTCTGTGTGTAAATATATGTTCATGGATATTTATTTACATGGATGACCCTGTAGACAGTTTTGGACTTCCTTTCTACCTTCCCTCAACAAGGGCGTGTTGGCTGTCAGGACAAATTTTGAAACGAACCCATTTAAGATAATATTGAAGATTGGACGTGCCATGAACAGTTTTAACAACTTGTTATTCCCACTTTTCAAAGAGCCCAGGAAGGAAGAAAAAAAAAACAAAAAAAAAAAATTTAGGGTTCGTTTGTTAATGCATTCAGTTTTTGTTTTTAGTTTTTGTTTATGGTTTATAATTTATGGTTTATAGTTTTTGGTTTATGTATTTGCTAAAAGGAAAAAAATGAAAAATAACAACTATTTTTTGATTTTTTTTTATGCAAAAAAATTGTTTTTGATAATCATTTTTATTTTATTTATTTATTTTTTTAAACTTTACAAATAAATTTAAATAAATTCATATTCGATAATTGTCGATTCCAAATTTTGGCTCCGACCATAGTGTCCCAGGTTTCGGCACAAACCAGGTTGTCATGATCCCGGATTCTAGTCCGGACCAGACAATCTCAGCGTTTCTGGGTACTACCCTCGACAAGGCTATCTTGAGTTTCGACCCAGACTGGGTTGTCCCGAGTTCCTGCCGGGCCTGGATGGTCCTGAGTTTCGGCCTCGACAGGGTAGTCCCGGGTTCCAGCCCCTACCGAGTAGTCCTGGGTTTCGGCTTGAACCGGGTTGTCCCATGTTTCAGCCTGGACTGGGCAGTCTCGGGTTCCAGCCCCGATCGGGAGGTCCCGGGTTGCGGCTCGGACCGAGCTGTCTCAGGTTCAGGCCCAGACCGGGTTATCCGGGGTTTCGGCTTGAATCGGTGGTCCCGGGTTGCAGCTCCGACCAGGAGGTCCCGTGTTGCGGCTCCGACCAGGTGTTTCTGGGTTCCCGCCCCGACCGAACGGTCCCGGCTTCTAGCCTTGTTCGAGCAATTCGTTGTCTCGACCACATATGAATGGTGTCAGTATGGACAGTCTTAGATTCAAGTCTTGTATTTTAGAATTATTAAAGACCAAAAAAAAAAATTGAAAATTGAAAATGAAAATGACTTTTTAACGTTTTTTTTAAAGAAAAATGAAAATTGTTTGTAGATTTTAAGAAATGAAAATGCTTATAAAATGTATTTTCATTTTTGGATTTCAAAAATTCAACAACAAAAACTAAAAATCGTAAATAAATAGGTTATCAAACGACACTTTAGTGGTTTGAATGAAAAACTTAGGACACAATGATATAGTCAACTGTGTGAGAATTGAGTTTGATCGCTTTATTAATATTTTTTTTAAAATTTTTATAGAGAAAATATTATTTGTAAGAATTATGTTATTTGACAATTTAAATAATTATTAATTTATTTAAAAAAAATTAATATATAATTAAATAATCAATTAGTAATGACCATATTAGCAAGAATTTAATGAAGTCTTCGCAAACATTTTGATATTGTTGTTTGTCAAACCAAGACTAACATCATTCAATCACTCATTGCTCCTGTGTGAATATAAGAAAAAGTAGTGATGGTAAAAAAGTCTAATTCCTCCATCATCGGAAGGACCTACAGGGAGTTATTTGGCTAAGGGAATATTTCATCTAGAGCTCATTAGCTTTGTCTTAATTATAATTACATCTACACGGTTTAAAAATATCATTAACTTTCTATCTTTTAATTTTTACTATTTAATTTTAATAGTTAAATACCATAATTGTATTTTCACATATCATTTCACAATATATTTTTTTTTTCAATTATAAAGTACTAGTTTTAAGCTCTCTGTTAAAATTAAAACTGATAGATGAATCCTTTTGATATTTATGGAAAATTAAAAAGAGTTGAATGAAGATTTTTTTAAAAAGTCTAAATGAAATTTACTATTTGGCTTGTGTACTCAGAGTCTTGAAAGCAATCTCCTCTGTAAAGCCATCACTGATGCACAGGAAGAGGTTAGGAACCAACCCTCTATCCGTCTCCCTCAAGCCATTTTCAAAGTCAGCTGATCAGTCTTCAGTCAAATAAGTTAGTGGCAGTAAACAAACCACTTTATTCCAAAAATGGTTTATCATTCAGAACATAATAGTCTACAGCAGTTATTCGATATGCATAATTATGAATGCTATTAGAGCCTGTTGCGCTCCAAATTTAACAGTTCTGCTTAAAAAGCATGAATAAATTATTGTTTAAGAATAAATGGACCTCTACTATTGAAGCAAATAATGAAAAGTTCATGGATTATTGGTATTTTCACTAGTCCATTTCTTTTGTCTAGTTTGCGAACGAAATATATTTGAGTGTAACTTAAACATAGCTTTTCAGTTCCTAAAGAAAATGGCTAGAGTTTTGCTGTATTTATGGTTGGTGAATCTTGGATTAGCTTGGGCTTACATTAATGGATTTGAAGAGCACCCACTTTCCCAGATTGCCATCCACAGAGCAACTCTTGCCCTCTATGACTCCGCTTCCATTAAAGCTTACCCTTCAGTTCTCGGCTTAAAGGTAACACAATTTTCCTATTAGTTTTGCTCAATCCTAAAGAATCCGTTTTGATATAATCATTTCATTGAAATGAGTTTCTATAAAACAAGACTAGCTGGCTTAGAGTTTATAAAAGTGGTGAAGTGGAATGGAGATTTTCAATTTTATTATCATTTACTTTTTGTCTTATTGATCATGGATAAGCTTAAACTCTATCCATTATAGTGAACAATTTTCAACGTTACTGCTTAATGGGTAAATGTGGAATGGTTTACTACTACATATGGGTAATTGTGGAATTGATTAAAATTTAAGTCTAGAATTAGGATCTCAGTTTCTAATTGATTAAAATTTTGTCAATCATTTCCTTTTAAAATTATAACTTTTTGGCTCATTGATGAGCGTAATCTAAACCCCTCTAGCTTACGATGTTCTAACACCTAGTTGGGACTTGGGACTACGTAGAACAATGTTATTGCTTGATGGGTTATTGTGGAAAGGCTGACTACTGGTGGATTAGATTAACTTTGTCCTTGCTTTTTGGTTGCATATTTAGCCCTGTCCAGGATATGGGTATTTGAATCAACAGGTAGCATAAATATATACATGCCTACAATTTGAAGTTATAGTTCTAATTTAATGGTGAAGATATTATTATTGATTTTGTGTTACTGAAGTTTGATGATGCATGTTTGTGATTCAAATAATCACAGGGTGAAGATACCCAATTGGTAACTGTGGATATAGAACACCCTGAACCCTCTGTGGATGATTGGATCGGTGTCTTTTCTCCAGCAAGATTCAAGTATGTAAATCTATATTAACTATGGATTGCAAAATGTGTAGCTGCTTTCTTTTAACTCAATTTGTGACTGAATAATTCACATATATTGTTACATGGGGCTAAGCTATATTTGTGGCTCAAGAAATATTATTTTTGACTATAACTGGGGCAAAAATTCTGGTCTTTTACTATTTTGCATGATATAAGAAAATTTGCATTGTTATTGTTGGAAAGACTGAACTGGTTCTGGTTTGATATGTCAGCTCGTCATATTGCCCACCAGTAGATGACCCAAAAGAACAAACTCCATATATATGCTCTGCCCCAATCAAGGTCTGTATACTGTCCATGTAAGTTTAAGTGTCAGAACTACAGCTTTTTTAAACTTCTCGGACCCATCTGATATCTTATACCTTTATTTCAGTTCAAGTATGCGAATCATTCCAACTCCAGTTATACTAAGATGGGAAAAGCCTCTTTGAAGTTCCAACTGATAAATCAGCGTGCAGACTTTTCATTTGCATTATTTTCAGGCGGGTTGTCAAATGTGTGTTTGTAACCCTTTTTGATGTATTATGATTGATCAAATGTCAATCTCTTCTATATAGTTTGCTTTTATTTTTATTTAATAATTACGTCTTAAAATGCTCGTTCACAAATTGTCACCCTTTCGTCGTAAAATGCTCCTTCGCACATTGTCACCCTATTACCATCCTAATTTGATCAACTTATATATAGTATGGATGTTACTATCTTTTGATTGATTCAGTATGTGAATATTGCAGCCAAAAATGGTTGCAGTTTCAAACTTCATATCATTTGCAAATCCTAAAGCGCCTGTCTATCCACGCCTTGCGCAAGGGAAGTCTTGGAATGAAGTAAGATTTCAAGTTTTCTTGGGTCCTAACTTTGTTAAGGAAACTATTTTTTATAAATGAGAGTATACTTTCCTTGCTTCTTTTAAGTGTTATATTAGTTGTCATTAGCATGTGAAAAGTTAATAATAATAATAATAACAATAATATTTAGGGAGATGATTGACTTCTGTTTTTGACATGGAGATAATGCCCCTTGCTGTTCTTGAAGTAAGTTTCTATTATTGTCCTTCAAGCCATATTGTTTATGAAGTTTTTTGATGCCGGCGTGCAGATGACAATTACCTGGACAAGTGGCTATAATATAGATGAAGCTGTCCCATTTGTTGAGTGGGGTCTGAAGGGAGAAATTCAAATGCAATCCCCAGCCGGAACATTGACATTTGATCGGAGCAGCATGTGTGGTATGTTTAAGTGCCAGTTTATTAGTTTACAGTGTGATATGTGATTTAAACTTTCTGTGCCTGGCCTGGACCTAGAACTTCACCTGAAAACCCCAAGTCCTCTGATTATCAATGTATGTTTATAATAACAAGATTCTTTTCATGTATTAATAATCAAAATGCAGTAGAAAAATGCAGTTGACAGCGCTTATATGTCCAACCTAAGTGTTCACTTATTATTTTCTTAGTGGTGGGTTCTCACAGCAGAGACCAATTGTGTCACTTCTGAGTTCTTACAACTCTGTGGTGCACAAAAGTCAGACAAATTATTTAAACGTCTTTGCACCATGATGAAGTATGTAGCCATGTCGGCATGTTTCATTATGAAGTCTTATCTTGAAATCCAGGTTCACCTGCACGGACGGTTGGCTGGCGCGATCCCGGTTTCATACACACTAGTTTCCTAAAAGATTTGTGGCCAAACTCTGTGTATGCATATAAAGTTTTATTTTGTTTGCTCAAATGTAATGAAGTATTGATGATATCTGGCTTGATGGCTGTTATAATCTTTCAGGTACACTTACAGGTTGGGTCATATTTTATTGAATGGTTCATATGTTTGGAGCAAAAACTATTCCTTCAAATCATCCCCATATCCTGGACAGGACTCAGTGCAGCGCGTTGTAATATTTGGCGACATGGGGAAGGTATTATGAAAGAAGTGATTTGCATAAGAGAACATGAACTTTAAAAAAATGATTCTGTTTCCTATTAGTAAAAGCTCAAGGAATTTCTTAATCAATAAATTCACTGATAGTTTGCTTCTCGCCCAAACTATGGCATTAAATGAGATTCGGTCAATATTCTGGGGATGAAATTTATCGTTATTGAGAATCCTTAAAAACCTGTTATACCTTTGCTTGCTTATTTCATATATTGTTCTTGTCATATGACAGGAGAAATTTGCCTATATTTAGTTTCTGGTGCATACAGGATAGATGTTGTGGATGCATTCGTGTGCCAGCCTTGTATTAGGAAAGCCCGTTAATTAATTTATAAATCTCTTGCTTAGGGATCAAGTTTTTTTAGTTGCTATTTTTATTTTCCTATTTAGCTGTTATTTCCTTTACTAGGACTCTAAATTGTTGTTTTCCTATTTAGCTGTTATTTCCTTTATTAGGACTCTAAATTGTAGGTTTCCTATTTGTGTAATAAGTCTAGTCCTTACCTAAAGAACCAGAAAAAAATAATAAGAAGTTAAGTTGAATTTCTATCAAAAAACGATGGATTTGGAGCTCTCTCTTTATACTAGTTCTAAGGTTTCAGACTCCCTTCACCGAGTCTGGTTTATTAATAAAAAATAGGTCGCTCACAGAATCGGAACAAAGGGAAGACAATTGATTTCGACTTCCCTGTCAATCGTCCAGTGACACGATCCTATTCGCGAGTTCTTAACAATAGAATACTAACCTTCCTATTATCTTTCAGGCAGAGCGTGATGGTTCAAATGAGTACAGTGATTATCAGCCAGGTTCTCTAAACACTACTGACCAACTCATCAAAGACTTGAAAAACTATGACATAGTTTTCCATATAGGAGATATATCATATGCAAATGGATATATCTCTCAATGGGACCAGTTTACAGCACAAGTGGAGGCCATTGCATCAACCAAGCCCTATATGATTGGAAGGTTCGTTTGAATATTGCACTTTTTTTTTTTTACAATACATCAAACTAGTTTGGGGTATACTTTTATGACATTGAATCTTGATTTGTTTCCTGCAGTGGTAATCATGAACGTGATTGGCCAAATTCAGGGTCCTTCTATGATACTATGGATTCAGGTGGGGAATGTGGTGTGCTGGCTGAGACCATGTATTATGTTCCAGCTGAGAACCGAGCTAAGTTTTGGTAAGTTTCTCAATCTTTTAGAAACTTCTAGATTTATATTGATGCTAAAATAAAAGGATAGGCTTAGGTCTACCATTTGCATGCATAAACACATAGTATTCTATAACAAAGACCCCATTGCACTGACAGCCTTTTCCTTGGAATGAGGTGGTTGATTCCCTCATTTTCTTTGAATCGAATCATATGTACACTCATAATATTTATGTTTCTGAGCCCAGTTTATACATAAGCTGCATTTCCTTTGAATTTGCAGGTACTCGACAGATTATGGCATGTTTCACTTCTGCATAGCTGACAGTGAACATGACTGGAGAGAGGGATCAGAACAGTACAGGTTCATTGAGAAATGCCTTGCATCAGCAGATAGACAGAAACAGCCTTGGTTGATTTTTGCAGCTCATCGTGTTCTTGGCTATTCCTCTGATTACTGGTATGGCATGCGTGGCTCATTTGAAGAGCCCATGGGAAGAGAAAGCCTACAGAGACTTTGGCAAAAGTACAAGGTCGATATAGCATTTTATGGCCATGTTCATAACTATGAAAGGACATGCCCCATATACCAGGTATATACATAGATAAAAATTTCTTAATATCCATGGAAAGAATATGCATGATCCATGAATCTGCCGATTTTTTTATAGTTTTTTTTCTCTATAAATCTTCAGATATTTTCTGTTATATATTGAGCTACAATGTGATAATAAAGCGGCCGGAAAGCTCCAATTTTATTTTTGTAATCTTTTCATGTCTTGTGGTGCAGAATCAATGTGTAAATACAGAAAAGTCGCATTACTCCGGCACTGTGAATGGTACCATCCATGTTGTAGTTGGAGGGGCAGGGAGCCACTTATCCAAGTTCAGCCTAGTGACCCCTTTCTGGAGTATTTACAGAGATTATGACTTTGGATTTGTCAAACTCACAGCATTCAATCACTCGTCTCTCCTTTTCGAATACAAGAAAAGCAGCGACGGGAAGGTCTATGATTCTTTCACCATTTCCAGGGAGTACAGAGATGTGTTAGCTTGTGTGCATGATGGTTGTGAAGCAACCACTCTGGCAACTAGAATAAACTAATTGAAACAATCCTCCATATTTGATGTTTATAAGCAGAAGTTGTTGCCATTATGTCTATACAATAATGTTGTATAATAATCTTAAAATAAAATAATAAATAGTTATTCTGAAATTTTCTTACTCCTTTAGTTACTTTGAGAGTTGGCAATTGCTGTGTCTGTGTGTAAATATATGTTCATGGATGTTTATTTACATGAATGACCATGTAGACAGTTTTGGACTTCCTTTCTACCTTCCCTCAACAAGGGCGTGTTTGGCTGTCAGGACAAACTTTGAAACGAACCCATTTAAGATAATATTGAAGATTGTGCCATGAACAATTTTAACAACTTGTTATTCCCACTTTTCAAAGAGCCCAGAAAAAAATAAAAAAAAAAAGCGATGAAAAAAAAAAAA
>QANX01005347.1:12250-76549 GCA_003254975.1 Ochetophila trinervis | reverse complement strand
TTTTATAGAGAAAATATTATTTGTAAGAATTATGTTATTTGACAATTTAAATAATTATTAATTTATTTAAAAAAAATTAATATATAATTAAATAATCAATTAGTAATGACCATATTAGCAAGAATTTAATGAAGTCTTCGCAAACATTTTGATATTGTTGTTTGTCAAACCAAGACTAACATCATTCAATCACTCATTGCTTCTGTGCGAATACAAAGAAAAAGCAGTGATGGTAAAAAAGTCTAATTCCTTCACCATCCGAAGTAGGATTTATTTGGCTAAGGGAATATTTCATCTAGAGCTCGTTAGTTTTGTCTTAATTATAATTACATCTACACGTTTTAAAAAAATCATTAACTTTCTATCTTTTAATTTTTACTATTTAATTTTAATAGTTAAATACCATAATTATATTTTCACATATCATTTTCCAATTTTTTTTTTCAATTATAAAGTATTATTTTTAAGCTCTCTGTTAAAATTAAAACTGATAGATGAATCCTTTTGATATTTACGGAAAATTAAAAAGAGTTCAATGAAGATTTTCTAAAAAGTCTAAATGAAATTTACTATTTGGCTTGTATACTCAGAGTCTTGAAAGCAATCTCCTCTGTAAAGCCATCACTGATGCATAGGAAGGGGTTAGGAACCAACCCTCTAGCCATTTTCAAAGTCAGCTGATAAGTCTTCAGTCACGTAAGTTGGTGGCAGTAAACAAACCACTTTATTACAAAAATGGTTTATCAATCAGAGCATAACAGTCTACAGCAGTTATTCGAATTATTCGATATGCATAATTATGAACGCTATTAGAGCGCTATTAGAGGCTGTTGGGCTCCAAATTTAACAGTTCTGCTTAAAAAGCATGAATACATTATTGTTTAAGAATAAAATGGACCTCTACTATTGAAGCAAATAATGAAAAGTTCATGGATTATTGATATTTTCACTAGTCCATTTCTTTTGTCTAATTTGCAAAAGAAATATAATTGAGTGTAACTTAAACATATAGCTTTTCAGTTCCTAAAGAAAATGGCTAGAGTTTCGCTGTATTTATGGTTGGTGAATCTTGGATTAGCTTGGGCTTACATTAATGGATTTGAAGACCACCCATTTTCCCATATTGCCATCCACAGAGCAACTCTTGCCCTCTATGACTCCGCTTCCATTAAAGCTTACCCTTCAGTTCTCGGCTTAAAGGTAACACAATTTTCCTATTAGTTTTGCTCAATCCTAAAGAATTCGTTTTGATATAATCTTTTCATTGGAATGGGATTCTATAAAACAAGACTAGCTGGCTTATAAAACATGACTAGCTGGCTTAGAGTTTATAAAAGTGTTGAAGTGGAATGGAGATTTTAAATTTTATTATCATTTGCTTTTTATGTCTTATTGATCATGGATAAGCTTAAACTCTATCCATTATAGTGAACAATTTTCAACGTTACTGCTTAATGGGTAATTGTGGAATGGTTTACTACTACATATGGGTTTCCAATTTATAATCAGGATCAAATTGATTAAAATTTAAGTCTAGAATTAGGATCACAGTTTCTAATTGATTAAAATTTTGTCAATAATTTCCTTTTAAAATTATAACTTTTTGGCTCATTGATGAGCGTAATCTAAACCCCTATAGCTTAGGATGTTCTAACACCTAGTTGGGACTTGGGACTACGTAGAACAATGTTATTGCTTGATGGGTTATTGTGGAAAGGCTGACTACTGGTGGATTAGATTAACTTTGTCCTTCCGTTTCGGTTGCATATTTAGCCCTATCCATGATATGGGTGTTTGAATCAACAGGTAGCATAAATATATACATGCCTACAATTTGAAGTTATAGTTCTAATTTAACGGTGAAGATATTATTATTGATTTTGTGTTACTGAAGTTTGATGATGCATGTTTGTGATTCAAATAATCACAGGGTGAAGATACCCAATGGGTAACTGTGGATATAGAACACCCTGAACCCTCTGTGGATGATTGGATCGGTGTCTTTTCTCCAGCAAGATTCAAGTATGTAAATCTATATTAACTACGGATTGCAAAATGTGTAGCTGCTTTCTTTTTATTCAATTTGTGACTGAATAATTCACATATATTGTTACATGGGGCTAAGCTATATTTGAAGCTCAAGAAATATTATTTTTGACTATAACTGGGACAAAAATTCTGGTCTTTTACTATTTTGCATGATATAAGAAAATTTGCATTGTTATTGTTGGAAAAACTGAACTGGTTCTGGTTTGATATGTCAGCTCATCATATTGCCCACCAGTAGATGACCCAAAAGAACAAACTCCATATACATGCTCTGCCCCAATCAAGGTCTGTATACTGTCCATGTAAGTTTAAGTGTCAGAACTACAGCTTCTGGTCTTTTACTATTTTGCATGATATAAGAAAATTTGCATTGTTATTGTAGGAAAAACTGAACTGGTTCTGGTTTGATTTGTCAGCTCATCATATTGCCCACCAGAAGATGACCCAAAAGAACAAACTCCATATATATGCTCTGCCCCAATCAAGGTCTGTATACTGTCCATGTAAGTTTAAGTGTCAGAACTACAGCTTTTTTAAACTTCTCGGACCCATCTGATATCTTATACCTGTATTTCAGTTCAAGTATGCGAATCATTCCAACTCCAGTTATACTAAGATGGGAAAAGCCTCTTTGAAGTTCCAACTGATAAATCAGCGTGCAGACTTTTCATTTGCATTATTTTCAGGCGGGTTGTCAAATGTGTGTTTGTAACCCTTTTTGATCTATTATGATTGATCAAATGTCAATCTCTTCTATGCATGTTTGTGATTCAAATAATCACAGGGTGAAGATACCCAATGGGTAACTGTGGATATAGAACACCCTGAACCCTCTGTGGATGATTGGATCGGTGTCTTTTCTCCAGCAAGATTCAAGTATGTAAATCTATATTAACTACGGATTGCAAAATGTCTAGCTGCTTTCTTTTTACTCAATTTGTGACTGAATAATTCACATATATTGTTACATGGGGCTAAGCTATATTTGTGGCTCAAGAAATATTATTTTTGACTATAACTGGGGCAAAAATACTGGTCTTTTACTATTTTGCATGATATAAGAAAATTTCCATTGTTATTGTTGGAAAGACTGAACTGGTTCTGGTTTGATATGTCAGCTCCTCATATTGCCCACCAGTAGATGACCCAAAAGAACAAACTCCATATATATGCTCTGCCCCAATCAAGGTCTGTATACTGTCCATGTAAGTTTAAATGTCAGAACTACAGCTTTTTTAAACTTCTCGGACCCATCTGATATCTTATACCTTTATTTCAGTTCAAGTATGCGAATCATTCCAACTCCAGTTATATTAAGATGGGAAAAGCCTCTTTGAAGTTCCAATTGATAAATCAGCGTGCAGACTTTTCATTTGCATTATTTTCAGGCGGGTTGTCAAATGTGTGTTTGTAAGCCTTTTTGATCTATTATGATTGATCAAATGTCAATCTCTTCTATATAGTTTGCTTTTATTTTTATTTAATAATTACGTCTTAAAATGCTCGTTCACAAATTGTCACCCTTTCGTCTTAAAATGCTCCTTCGCACATTGTCACCCTATTACCATCCTAATTTAATCAACTTATATATAGTATGGATGTTACTATCTTTTGACTGAATCAGTATGTGAATATTGCAGCCAAAAATGGTTGCAGTTTCAAACTTCATATCATTTGCAAATCCTAAAGCGCCCGTCTATCCACGCCTTGCGCAAGGGAAGTCTTGGAATGAAGTAAGATTTCAAGTTTTCTTGGGTCCTAACTTTGTTAAGGAAACTATTTTTATAAATGAGAATATACTTTCCTTGCTTCTTTTAAGTGTTATATTAGTTGTCATTAGCATGTGAAAAGTTAATAATAATAATAATAACAATAATATTTAGGGAGATGGTTGACTTCTGTTTTTGACATGGAGATAATGCCCCCTGCTGTTCTTGAAGTAAATTTCTATTATTGTCCTTCAAGCCATATTGTTTATGAAGATTTTTGATGCCGGCGTGCAGATGACAATTACCTGGACAAGTGGCTATAATATAGATGAAGCTGTCCCATTTGTTGAGTGGGGTCTGAAGGGAGTAATTCAAATGCAATCCCCAGCTGGAACTTTGACATTTGATCGGAGCAGCATGTGTGGTATGTTTAAATGCCAGTTTATTAGTTTACAGTGTGATATGTGATTTAAACTTTCTGTGCCTGGCCTGGACCTAGAACTTCACCTGAAAACCCCAAGTCCTCTGACTATCAATGTATGTTTATAATAACAAGATTCTTTTCATGTATTAATAATCAAAATCCAGTTGACAGCGCTTATATGTCCAACCTAAGTGTTCACTTATTATTTTCTTGATGGTGGGTTCTCACAGCAGAGACCAAGTGTGTCACTTCTGAGTTCTTACAACTCTGTGGTGCACAAAAGTCAGACAAATTATTTAAACGTCTTTGCACCATGATGAAGTATGTAGCCATGTCGGCATGTTTCATTATGAAGTCTTATCTTGATATCCAGGTGTACCTGCACGGACGGTTGGCTGGCGCGATCCCGGTTTCATACACTTGTCGGCATGTTTCATTATGAAGTCTTATCTTGATATCCAGGTTCACCTGCACGGACGGTTGGCTGGCGCGATCCCGGTTTCATACACACTAGTTTCCTAAAAGATTTGTGGCCAAACTCTGTGTATGCATACAAAGTTTTGTTTTGTTTGCTCAAATGTAATGAAGTATTGATGATATCTGGCTTGATGGCTGTTATAATCTTTCAGGTACACTTACAGGTTGGGTCATATTTTATTGAATGGTTCATATGTTTGGAGCAAAAACTATTCCTTCAAATCATCCCCATATCCTGGACAGGACTCACTGCAGCGCATTATAATATTTGGCGACATGGGGAAGGTATTATGAAAGAAGTGATTTTCATAAGAGAACATGAACTTTAAAAGGATGATTCTGTTTCCTATTAGTAAAGGATCAAGGAATTTCTTAATCAATAAATGGACTGATAGTTTGCTTCTCACCTGAACTATGGCATTAAATGAGATTCGGTCAATATTCTGGGGATGAAATTTATCGTTATTGAGAATCCTTAAAAACTTCTCATGCCTCTGCTTGCTTATTTCATATATTGTTGTTGTCATATGACAGGAAAAATTTACTTATATTTAGTTTCTCGTGCATACAGGATAGAATACTAACCTTCCTATTATCTTTCAGGCAGAGCGTGATGGTTCAAATGAGTACAGTGATTGTCAGCCAGGTTCTCTAAACACTACTGACCAACTCATCAAAGACTTGAAAAACTATGACATAGTTTTCCATATAGGAGATATATCATATGCAGATGGATATATCTCTCAATGGGACCAATTTACAGCACAAGTGGAGGCCATTGCATCAACCAAGCCCTATATGATTGGAAGGTTCGTTTTAATATTGCACTCTTTTTTTACAATACATCAAACTAGTTTGAGGTATGCTTTTATGATATTGAATCTTGATTTGTTTCCTGCAGTGGTAATCATGACCGTGATTGGCCAAATTCAGGGTCCTTCTATGATACTATGGATTCAGGTGGGGAATGTGGTGTGCTGGCTGAGACCATGTATTATGTTCCAGCTGAAAACCGAGCTAAGTTTTGGTAAGTTCCTCAATCTTTTAGAAACTTCTAGATTTATATTGATGCTAAAATAAAAGGATAGGCTTAGGTCTACCATTTGCATGCATAAACACAGTATTCTATAACAAAGACCCCATTTACTGACAGCCTTTTCCTTGGAATGAGGTGGTTGATTCCCTCATTTTCCTTGAATCGAATCATATGTACACTCATAATATTTATGTTTCTGAGCCCAGTTTATACATAAGCTGCATTTCCTTTGAATTTGTAGGTACTCGACAGATTATGGCATGTTTCACTTCTGCATAGCTGACAGTGAACATGACTGGAGAGAGGGATCAGAACAGTACAGGTTCATTGAGAAATGCCTTGCATCAGCAGATAGACAGAAACAGCCTTGGTTGATTTTTGCAGCTCATCGTGTTCTTGGCTATTCCTCTGATTACTGGTATGGCATGGATGGCTCATTTGAAGAGCCCATGGGAAGAGAAAGCTTGCAGAGACTTTGGCACAAGTACAAGGTCGATATAGCATTTTATGGCCATGTTCATAACTATGAAAGGACATGCCCCATATACCAGGTATATACATAGATAAAAATTTCTTAATATCCATGGAATGAATATGCATGATCCATGAATCTGATGATTTTTTTATAGTTTTTTTTTTCTCTATAAATCTTCAGATATTTTCTGTTATATATTGAGCTACAATGTGATAATAAAGCAGCCAAAAAGCTCCAATTTTATTTTTATAATCTTTTCATGTCTGGTGGTGCAGAATCAATGTGTAAATACAGAAAAGTCGCATTACTCCGGCACTGTGAATGGTACCATCCATGTCGTAGTTGGAGGGGGAGGGAGATGGTTATCCACGTTCAGCCAAGTGACCCCTTTCTGGAGTATTTACAGAGATTATGACTTTGGATTTGTCAAACTCACAGCATTCAATCACTCGTCTCTCCTCTTCGAATACAAGAAAAGCAGCAACGGGAAGGTCTATGATTCTTTCACCATTTCCAGGGAGTACAGAGATGTGTTAGCCTGTGTGCATGATGGTTGTGAAGCAACCACTCTGGCAACTCGAATAAACTAATTGAAATAATCCTCCATATTTGATGTTTTTAAGCAGAAGTTGTTGCCATTATGTCTATACAATAATGTTGTAAAATAAAATAATAAATAGTTATTCTGAAATTTTCTTACTCCTTTAGTTACTTTGAGAGTTGGCAATTGCTGTGTCTGTGTGTAAATATATGTTCATGGATGTTTATTTACCCGATGATAAAAATATTGGTATTGACGGAAATATTAAAAGTAAAAAATACAGAAATAAAGATGGAAATATTGATAAAATATCGATATCGATAAAAATATGAAAAAAATGATAGAAATTTATAGAAAAATATGAAATTTTTTAATGAAACTTTAGGATATGAATATTTATTAGATATTTTATAAATTTAACTATAAAAATTGAAAAAACATTTAGTAGAAATCATATTTCTCATATAAAAAATATATATAACACTCGCTGACAGTAATAAAAAAATAATATATTAAGTAATAAATTATTAATTAATTAGAATAATAATACAAATACACAATTACTTAAATATTATTCAATATCATATATAATTTATTGGTTGTTGAAATTTTTCGCTCACTTTCTTATATTCATTTTTAATAGTGTATTGAGAAAAATATTGTTAAAAAAATATATTTTCTTGATTAGTTTTACATGTATTTATTAATATGCCAACCATATGGATATAATTTTACATGTAATTGTCTTTGTTGATAATCATGGTATGAATATGATATTAATTGGCTCTATGCACAATTGTTTTCTGTTGATGGTTGAGCTTGAGAATATATACATAAGTTCTTACTTGATGTAATTCTATAAGCATCAATTGAATAATATTTATATTCATCTTAAAAAGTTTATTTTTTTGCTGTGACATTTCAATTGTACATTTTTCTTTACATGTATAGTTTTTTTCAACAACACAAATTATAAGCCTACATTCTCTACTTTCATAATCTTTATATTGCATTGCATTAGTGTATTTAACTTTTACTGCTAAATGGACTCAATATTTGTTGAATTGATGACTCTTTCGTAACTATTTATAATTTCACAAGAGTATTCGTTGATATCATCACTTGAGAGAGTTACTATCAATAGTTTAAAATTCTAAACATGTACCCCTGGAAAGGGCTGAAGCATAAAGAATTCTAGTTGGTTATCTCATAAGCTTTCGAAAAAAATCAACATTACTAGAATATACTTCTTCAGTGATCACTCTGGGAACATTTATAACCTCATCTTTTGCTTATAGAGTAATTTTTGAATCAGAATTCCCTTATTTTTCATCTAAATGAACCAATTTAATTAATTAATATATTTGATATAATATTAAAAAAATATTATATTTTAATATTTTATAAAAAAAATTAATGAATATGTTTAAAATTTCCATGAATATTTTAGAACTTTTTATAGAAATTATGAAAATTTTGACAGAAATATAAGAGAAATATAAAAAATTTCGATGAAAATTATAGAAATTACTCCATTTTTTTTTAAGCCAAATGTTTTATCAATATCTTAAAAAAAAATGAAATTTCAATGAAATTTCGTGCAAAATTTTGATTTTTTGATCATTGTTTCTACCTTCCCTCAACAAGGGCATGTTTGGCTGTCAGGACAAATTTTGAAACGAACCCATTTAAGATAATATTGATTGAAGATTGGACGTGCCATGAACAGTTTTAACAACTTGTTATTCCCACATTTCAAGGAGCCCGGCCAAAAAAAAAAAAAAAAAACCTTAGTCGTTTTGAAAGAAAAACATGTAACACAGTGATATCGTCGTCTGTGTGAGAATTGAGTACTTTCAGCTGAAATTTATATGTTATTTGATAATTTAAATAATTATTAATTTATTTTTTAAAATAAAATAAAAAATAAATATATAATTAAATATAATCAATTAGTAATGACCATATTAGCAATAATTTATGTGGGGCCAATTGAAGTCTTCGCAAACATTTTGATATTGGAGTTTGTCAAACCAAGACTAACATCATTCAATCACTCATTGCTTCTGTGTGAATACAAGAAAAAGCAGTGATGGTAAAAAAATCTAATTCCTCCACCATCCGAAGTACCTACAGGGATTTATTTGGCTAAGGGAATATTTCATCTAGTGCTCGTTAGTTTTGTCTTAATTATAATTACATCTACACGTTTTAAAAAAATCATTAACTTTCTATTTTTTAATTTTTACTATTTAATTTTAATACTTAAATACCATAATTGTATTTTCACGTATCATTTCACAATATATATTTTTTTCAATTATAAAGTTATTTTTAAGCTCTCTGTTAAAATTAAAACTGATAGATGAATCCTTTTGATATTTATGGAAAATTAAAAAGAGTTGAATGAAGATTTTCTAAAAAAGTCTAAATGAAATTTACTATTTGGCTTGTATACTCAGAGTCTTGAAAGCGATCTCCTCTGTAAAGCCATCACTGATGCACAGGAAGAGGTTAGGAACCAACCCTCTATCCGTCTCCCTCAAGCCATTTACAAAGTCAGCTGATCAGTCTTCAGTCAGGTAAGTTAGTGGCTGTAAACAAACCACTTTATTACAAAAAAAAAAAAAAAAAAAAAATTAAAACTGTTACTGACGATGTCATCTATCATTGTGGACGATGTCATCTATCACTCAGAACATAACAGTCTACAGTAGTTATTCGAATGCATGTTGAATGCTATTAGACCACTATTTTTCATTAAAAAAAATGCTATTAGACCACTATTAGCCTGTTGCGCTCCAAATTTAACAGTTGTGCTTAAAAAGCATGAATAAATTATTGTTTAAGAATAAAATGGACCTCTACGGGTATTTTCACTAGTCCGTTTCTTTTCTCTAATTTGCAAAAGAAATATATTTGAGTGTAACTTAAACATAGCTTTTCAGTTCCTAATGAAAATAGCTAGAGTTTTGCTGTATTTATGGTTGGTGAATCTTGGATTAGCTTGGGCTCACATTAATGGATTTGGAGACCACCCACTTTCCCAGATTGCCATCCACAGAGCAACTCTTGCCCTCTATGACTCCGCCTCCATTAAAGCTTACCCTTCAGTTCTCGGCTTAAAGGTAACACAATTTTCCTATTAGTTTTGCTCAATCCTAAAGAATCTGTTTTGATATAATCTTTTCATTGAAATGGGTTTCTATAAAACAAGACTAGCTGGCTTAGTGTTTATAAAAGTGGTGAAGTGGAATGTAGATTTTCAATTTTATTATCATTTGCTTTTTATGTCTTATTGATCATGGATAAGCTTAAACTCTATCCATTATAGTGAACAATTTTCAACGTTACTGCTTAATAGGTAATTGTGGAATGGTTTACTACTACATATGGGTTTCCAATTTATAATCAGGATCAATTTGATTAAAATTTAAGTCTAGAATTAGGATCTCAGTTTCTAACTTAGTGGTAAAGATATTATTATTGATTCATATGATTACAGGGTGAAGATACCCAGTGGGTAACTGTGGATATAGAATACCCTGAACCCTCAGTACAAGATTGGATTGGTGTTTTTTCTCCAGCAAAGTTCAAGTATGTCTAGCTTCTTCTTTTTACACCTTTTTTTTTTTTTCCCTTACTTAACAGAATATGATATGAAAAACTTCTGCAAAAAACACAAGAAATTGTATAATTTTGTATAGATAGGAAAATATGTGTTGTTATTGGTGCACAAACTGAACAGATTCTGATTTGATATGTCAGCTCATCATATTGCCCACCGGTAGATGACCAAAATGAACAAAAACCATATATATGCTCTGCCCCAATCAAGGTTTGTAAGTGCAACAATTAAGTTGTTGTAGTACCAAAACTAGGGTATTTTCTGAACTTCTGTGACTAACCCATGTGAGAATCTGATACATGTTGTTTCAGTTCAAGTATGCCAACTTTTTCAACCCAAATTATACAAAGACAGGCAAATCCTCTCACAAGTTCCGGCTGATAAATCAGCGCGCAGATTTTTCTTTTGCATTATTTTCAGGCGGGTTGTCAAATGTGGGTTTGTAACTCTTTCTGCTACTTCGTAAAACTTTTGAAATATAAAAAACAAAAGCCAAAAAAAAAAAAAAAAGAAGTGATTTTGATGTTGCTATTGCTTGACTGATTCAGTACTTTACTAAATTCAGCCAAAACTGGTGGCAGTTTCAAACTTCATATCATTTAAGAACTCGAAAGCGCCTGTCTATCCACGCCTTGCTCAGGGGAAGTCTTGGAATGAAGTAAGTTTTCTTGGTTTCATCAAGTAACAAAATCACTTTGAAAAATTAACTATAATTTTTTTAATAGAATCTCATAGTTCATGTTGTGATCCTTGTGTTTGTATTTATGCCTCTTTCATCTTTCTGAGATATATCATAAATAACACATACAAACCAAATAGTTTACATGATTTGATGCTGTGCAGATGACAATGACCTGGACAAGTGGCTATAATGTAAATGAGGCTGTACCATTTGTGGAGTGGGGTCTGAAGGGAAAAAATCGATTGAGATCTCCGGCTGGAACATCAACATTTGATCGGAGCAGCATGTGTGGTATGTTTAAATTACGCTAGATTTTCTGTTATATACAACTTGTTAATTCCATGCTCTGTTTTCTCAGAAATTTGACTTTATAATCCCAAGTCCAGTACTAATTGTCAATTTATGTTTTTGAAATATGAGTTTTTCATGTATTGATTGGTATAACTGAAAATCAATCTTCTAAGCATTTTGTGGGATTTGTGTAAACTTCTATTCTGAAGTTCTTCCTATTTTGAAAATTTCTTCCATGTTCCACTTCAAGATTTGCATTTTAGGTGACCCACATTTCCTTTTGATTTCTCCATTTCCATTCAAACTAAGGTCTGGGATCTTTGGTATGGATGGTTCATCACGAGGTGGTTTTTTCTTGTTATACAGGTTCACCTGCAAAGACGGTTGGCTGGCGTGATCCTGGTTTCATACACACTAGTTTCCTAAAAGATTTGTTGCCAAACTCTGTGTACGCATTTAGAGTGTTTGATATTTTTTCTGTTGTTAATAAAACATAAGGATTTTGAAGTACTGATGAAATCTGGGATGATGACTGTTCAGGTACACTTACAGGATGGGTCATCGTTTATCGGATGGTTCATATGTATGGACCAAATTCTACTCCTTCAAATCATCACCGTATCCGGGACAGAACTCACTACAGCGTGCTATAATATTTGGTGACATGGGGAAGGTACTATTTTCTGAAACCTAAAAGGAAATTAAGGAGAAAACCTTCAGATGATACTCATACCTTTGCTTGCATGTTTTGGTTCTTGATTTAAAATACAACTTGCATAGTGTTTCTGGTGCATATATAAAATTTTACATTTCCTTCTTGTACAAATATCTTTCAGGCAGAGCGTGATGGTTCAAATGGTTATAGTAATTATCAACCAGGTTCACTTAACACTACAGACCAACTCATCAAAGATTTGAAAAACTATGACATAGTTTTCCATATAGGAGATTTATCATATGCAAACGGGTATATCTCTCAGTGGGACCAATTCACATCACTGGTCGAGCCCATTGCATCAACCGTGCCTTATATGGTTGCAAGGTTAATATGTGGGAATATTTATCAATTCCATGTTTCCGTTCCATCTATAAGGCAAACTAGTTTTAGGCATATTACACTTTGGTATTATTAGTTGGTGAATCTTGTTTTAATTGGTTCCTGCAGTGGTAATCATGAACGTGATTGGCCAAATTCCGGGTCCTTCTTTGATGGTACAGATTCAGGTGGCGAATGTGGTGTTGTGGCTGAGACCATGTTCTATGTTCCCTCTGCGAACCGATCTAATTTTTGGTGAATTTGACAGTTTTTTTTAGTAATTCCATGCATTTATGAAGTAACCATTAAGTTTTTCTGGTGACTTAATGGCATCTTAGTAACAGCTATAGCAAAAACACCATGGCACCTAATAGTTTTTTCCTTGTTGATTCCCACATTTTCTTGGAAACCAAGCATGTCTACAGCTAGATCATGTTTGAGTTGTATGATTCTTTTGAATATGTAGGTACTCCACAGATTACGGTATGTTCCATTTCTGCATAGCAGACAGTGAAAATGACTGGAGGGAAGGAACAGAGCAATACAGTTTCATTGAGAAATGCCTTGCATCAGTAGATAGACAAAAACAGCCATGGTTGATTTTCGTAGCTCACCGCGTCCTTGGCTACTCCTCTGATTTCTGGTATGCTTTCGATGGCTCATTTGAAGAACCCATGGGAAGGGAAAGCTTGCAGGGTCTTTGGCAAAAATACAAGGTCGATATAGCAATTTATGGCCATGCTCATAACTACGAAAGAACATGCCCCATACACCAGGTATGATTAATCTATAGTTTCGTACACGTTAAGTTACCTGTATAACCCAAAAGCTTAAACTTATAGGAAGCGCGTCCAACTATATACATCGAGCTTATTTTCAATGCTTGTAACTAGCTGTAATCTTTTTTTCATGTGTGGTACTGGCGCAGGACAAATGCATAAATACAGAAAAGTCTCATTACTCTGGCACTGTGAATGGAACCATTCATGTTGTGGTTGGAGGAGGAGGTAGCCATTTATCAGAGTTCAGTGAAGAAAAACCAGATTGGAGTATTTACAGAGATTATGACTTTGGATTTGTTAAACTCACTGCCTTAAATCACTCATCTCTCCTCTTTGAATACAAGAAAAGCAGTGATGGGAAGGTCTATGATTCTTTCACCATTTACAGGGACTCCAAAGATATGTCTTAAGCTTGTATACATATATGCATAATGCTTGTCAACCAACCAATTCAACATTTTTAATTATATTAACTTTAAAAAAATAGTTTTGAGGATAATAATTATTTCCATTTTTGTTATAAATTGAATTTTCTATTCTCTAATCAGCTTTGTCATGAATTTACAATTCGTGTGTTTATGTATCTTTGTATTGAGTATTGCTAGACATACCAATTTGTTAATTAATATTTTGGACACAAATTAATGCGACTTTATGTTACTAGTTGACAAATTAATATAAACTGTGATTATCACAAGGAAGAGGAAAAAATTTTCAGTATACAGTGTACAATTTGTCATCCTACATATCTGATATACACATAACATATCCAATTAAGTAACGCAATGTGTACAACTAGTGGTACCTCATATTATAATGAGTCAAAAGATTTGACACATTGCCAGATGGAATACTTTAGTGGAACACGTGTTCATGTGTGGGGTCCACTATATAGAGCCTACATTGCATGTGAGATTGGAGTCTTATATGTCTGTCACACCAAAGCTTTTTTTCCATGGCCAGCCAT
The DNA here is from genome assembly GCA_003254975.1 of Ochetophila trinervis. Lineage (NCBI taxonomy): Eukaryota > Viridiplantae > Streptophyta > Magnoliopsida > Rosales > Rhamnaceae > Ochetophila > Ochetophila trinervis. The sequence goes on along the minus strand of QANX01005347.1, from coordinate 62,452 downwards.
TTCCTACCATTTGTGAAATTTGATTGAATGTTTATCTGCTTATTTTATTTATTTATTTATTTTTTTCCCTCTTTGCTACACTTTTATATTGGTTAAAGAGGAATGAAAATAGAAGATCCGGATCAGTTATTTGACTAGTTAATTTGAGGTGTCATTCATGTACACTAACTATGTTAATGTCATTGCTTTGATGGATATATGAAACCATGTAGGATTCCAAATTAATTTGTACATATTTTCAAGTCAAAAATTTCTATACCAAAGGTGTTTTTGTTTCCTAATGTGTTTTCATTAATGATAACCAGTTTCATTGTCTGCCTTTCCTTTGGTTGTCTCTTCAGAAAGTCTGAAACATATATATATATATATATATATATATATATATATATATGGCGTTCACTATAAAAATGTTAAGCAATTATAGTTTTTTCTTTCCTCTAATTGAGCTTATGATTTTTCATGTATACGTCAAAAAAAAAATGTAATACGTTTTTCTATTATTCAACAAAATAATGTGATGTTTTGCTGTCCAAGTGTGTGTGTATATATATTTATTGGTAAAGAGAATAATAATAAATGGGGTTGTTTCATCAAAAAAAAAAAATGGGGTTGCCCTTACATTATATAGAGGTTTCTGCTCCAAATTCTGAACTATCTGGATGACTATTTTCTCTACCCTGTTGATTCCTTTGAAATTAAAATTGTCCAAAGATGAATTAAAAAAGGGAAAGTTATAAATTTAAAGTTTTTGTTTTTATAGAAATGGTTTATGGAACAAACGAATATTCTTCAATAGAAAATAATAAATTAATGTCTTTAATATAATTTACGACATTAAAATGACATCACAATCTTATCTTCAACTATAAGATACATTATATTGCAAAAAAGACAAAAAAGAAAAAAACACTTGACTATAAGATACATTGCAATTAGTAATGACAATCTTGCATGATCTAATTCTGGGTGACAAAGGAAAATACATATTAAATTATTCTCTTGGAAAAACAAGACATTCTTAAGCTTAATAATTATGTATTATTGGTGGCTTGTTGCATGACGTAAATTCCCAAATCTTTTGCTTTTTCTTTAAAAATGTTTCCCAATTAATAAAAATAAATGATTTTGCTATTTGTCATTGTTATTATATCAGACTAATCATCTAAATACGAAATTATAATACTACCAATTAAATTGTTATAGAAGTTTGTCCGACCTACAATTGTTAGTTGACTTGTGACTGATAAAAGTTTGAAAATAACTAACGGTATTCACGTTCCATTCCATGAAAAACCTCCATGTGGAAATTAAGCACGAAAAGCGTAACCAACTTTAGTCATTCCATGCTTATGCAAAAATCTAACAGTCTTTTTTACTTACACCTATTAGAACAGAGAGAAAGAAAGATATATACTATTTAAAAAAAAAAAATACAGTTTAAGTAAAAAAAATATACAAAAAAATATCGGTTTAAGTTTTTAATAAAAATAAAAATCATAAAAATGACTACGGAGCAGAACAATTTTTTATATATTATACTCTGCAGTGATTTTTCATCTTCGTTTTTGTCCTATTCTATATCTATGAGGGAGATGGAGCAGAACGGAAATTGACAGAACGGGACGGAATTCCTCGGAGCAGGAAAGGAATTCCATTTCTCTCCTCCATTGTATTATTTATATTTTTTTTAGCATTTTTAAAGATATGATCCTACCATTTGCAATAAGACTCACATCTATCTGACATGATAGTTTTAAACCGAGGAATTATGGGTTGGGCAGGTCTGAAATTGATTTAGGTTCTGACTGTTTATTATTGAAATGGTTCTTTTTAATTTATTGCACCCACCAACTGAATGTAGAAAGAGCGCTTATAGAACTTGAAAATAAAACTTAAAATGTTAGGAGGAAAGCTTAAGACCAACTGAAAATGGTACAGAAACCATTTGTTACTATTATTTATAAAGTTAAAATGGAACAGTTGATGATGCATCATTTGGTTCATATGTTTACAGGGTGAAGATATTGATTGGGTAACTGTGGTTCTAAAAAATAGTGAACCCTCTAGTGATGATTGGATTGGTGTGTTTTCTCCAGGAAACTTCAAGTATGTACATCTTCGTTTGACTATAAAATGTAAAGCTTCTTTCTTTTTACTCTCTATCTGATTGAGCAGAACATACATTGATGTGAATTTCTAAAGAAAAAAAAGCACAAAAGAAATATTTTGTTTGCTCAAAACTGGGGATCAAACATTTTGGTCATTGATCATAACTTTAATAAGTAAGAAAATCTGTGTAGTTGTTGGTGCACCGAACTGTCTTAACTCTGCAGCTTTGATTAATTTGTCAGCTCATCAATTTGTCCGCGGGTAAAGAACGACCCAGAAGCAGAACGACCATATATTTGCTCTGCCCCGGTCAAAATTTGTACATGCAATGAGTATGTAAATCGTAGTATATATTGAAAGCGTAGCATTTTTAAACTTCTCTAACCTACTTGGCATCTGATACCTTGTGTTTCAGTTCAAGTATGCAAATTATTCCAACTCAGATTATACAAACACAGGCAGAGCTAATCTGAAGTTCCAACTGATAAATCAGCGTTCTGACTTTTCATTTGCATTATTTGCAGGCGGCTTGTCAAATGTGGGTTCTTAACTACTCTTTCTTCTGTATTGTGATTCATCAATTTTACCATGTTAATTAACAAAATTACTAAGCAAATATTGATGTTGCTATAACTTGACTGATTAAATGCTTACATGGTGCAGCCAAAGTTGGTGGCAGTTTCAAACTTTGTGTTATTTTCTAACCCAAAAGCACCTGTTTCGCTCAAGGGAAGTCTTGGGATGAAGTGAGTTTATCATAGCTGATGTTTCTTGTATGGTTTCACCAAGTTATAAGTTAGTCCAATTCTGAAGTATGTGAAAAGTTTATCAGCATTGGCAATGATATTGAGCAAGATATTCATTTACTAACTTTAATTTTTAATCTGGAGATAAATGCTTTTAGTTCTCATTGTGGCAAGTTTCTGTAAATTGCTGTTGAAATCGTTGAATTGAATTAGAACTTTGAAATAGTTGATGATTATCTGTTCATCTACTAGAATCTTAAAAGCTATTCATGTTGTGATTCATGTTTGTATTTATGTCTCTTACATCTTTCTGAGATCTATCATGTGTATGTATACACAACCCAAATCGTTTACATAATCGTGCAGATGACAGTAACCTGGACAAGTGGCTATAGCATAGATGATGCTGTTCCATTTGTTGAATGGGGTGTGAAGGGAGAAAGTCTAACACGATCTGCTGCAGGAACATTGACGTTTGATCGGAGCAGCATGTGTGGTATGTTTTAACACTTATGCTGCATTTGCGTAGTTTACTTTCATACATATATGCAATTTAATCATTACATGCTCAGATAGCACAGGAAACTTTAAGTAGCAATCTTAGAGTCCCCAGATTATCAAAGTGTAATATGAATAACACGAGTTTTTCTTGTATTCAAAGAATCTTGATGTATGACTGAATATCACAAACTGAATGTTTTGGTCTATAACTAGGTGGACCAGCACGGACAGTTGGCTGGCGAGATCCTGGTTTCATACACACTAGTTCCCTAAAAGAATTGTGGCCAAACACTGAGTACGTATTTAGAGTTTTTGTCTTTTGTTGTTTATGTTATAAGTAATAATGAAAGTAGTGATGATATCTTGGATCTTGGTTTTTCAGGTATGTTTATAGGTTGGGTCATTATTTACCAGATGGTTCATTTGTCTGGAGTAAATTCTATTCCTTCAAAGGATCCCCAAATCCTGGGCAAGACTCGCTACAACGTGTTATAGTATTCAGTGACATGGGGAAGGTATTTATAGAAGGATGATTCATTTTCTATAGGCACAGGATCAGGGCATATCTTATTCAAGACATCTATTAATAGTTTTACTTCTCATCTGATAACTTATAATGAAACAAAGGTTTTCAATTTTACTCGTATTTTTGCTTGCTTATTTTATGTAGTGATTCTTTAATTAGAATGGAACTTGTATACAGTTTTGGTGATTGACAATCATTGCCTAATGTTTGAGGGCTCAAATGGTGTGAACTTTGCGACATGAAGGGTTTGACTACATTGAGTTTTCTGGTGCTTGATTGGTGCATAAAATATTAAAGATTTAATGTGTCAATCTTTCAGGCAGAGCGTGATGGTTCAAATGATTATAGAAATTATCAGCCAGGTTCACTTAACACCACAGACCAGCTTATCAAAGACTTGAAAAACTATGACATAGTGTTCCATATAGGAGAGATATATCATATGCAAATGGATATATCTCTCAGTGGGACCAATTCACTTCTCAAGTTGAGGCCATTTCATCAACCAAGCCTTATATGATTGCAAGGTTAATTTGTGTGAATAATATTATATGTTTCCCATTCCTACCTATATGTCAAATTAGCTTTAGGTATTATTTTGATGATATTGGTTTGTGAATCTTGATTTGCTACCTGCAGTGGTAACCACGAACACGATTGGCCAAATTCGGGTTCCTACTATGATGGTATGGATTCAGGTGAGGAATGTGGTGTGCTGGCTGAGACCATGTACTATGTCCCAGCTGAGAACCAAGCTAAGTTTTGGTAAATTTAAACAACTTTCAGTAATTTCAAGCATTAATTTATTATAAACATAGATATATCACTAATAAAATGTAGTCTACTCAAGCAACAATCTAAGCTTTTCTGATCATTTATACTGACATGTTCAATTACCATGGCATCAAATAGGCGTACCTTTTTTCTTTGGAATGAGGTCATTGATTCCTACATTTTCTTTGGAAACCAAGCATGTCTACTGTGCATGAACTTTATTTCTTTGAATTTATTGGTACTCCACAGATTATGGTATGTTCCATTTCTGCATAGCAGATAGTGAACATGACTGGAGGGAGGGAACAGAACACTACAAGTTCATTGAGAAATGCCTTGCATCAGCAAATAGATGGAAACAACCCTGGTTGATTTTCGCAGCTCATTGTGTCCTTGGCTACTCCTCTGATTACAGCTATGCTCAGACTGACTTTCAAGAGCCCATGGGAAGGGAAAGCTTGGAGAAGCTCTGGAAAAAATACAAGGTCGTTATAGCATTTTTTGGCCATACACATAACTATGAAAGGTCATGCCCCATATACCAGGTATGAACAATCATTTCTTATGCCTATTAAACAACTTACATGTGATCTGTGGATCACATAAAATTAGGTGTTTCTGAATCATTTAAGGCCTTACAATACCAACAAAAAAAAACACATAAAACAATGATTCAACTTTATAAACAATACAAGTATGAAGTAAAAAAGAAGAAAAGTTGCAGAAAATTTCCCATTTCAATTCTCTAATTATTTTTTTCCTTTTTTGGTTTTGTTTCATGCTTGATGATGCAGAAAGAATGCACAAGTAAAGAAAAACATCATTACCCAGGCACTGTGAATGGAACAATCCATGTTATTGTTGGAGGGGGAGAGAGTCACTTGTCCAAGTTCAGCAAAAGCCAACCCCATTGGAGTATTTACAGAGATTATGACTTTGGATTTGTTAAAATGACAGCCTTCAATCACACATCTCTGCTGTTGGAATACAAGAAGAGCAGTGATGGTGAGGTCTATGATTCTTTCACCATTTCAAGGGAATACAGAGATGTCTTAGCTTGTGTGCATGATAGTTGTGAACCAACCACCAACACTACAATCTAAATTATGTAATTCAAAAGAAAGGTTAATCATGTGTGATGTATATCAACAGAATTTGATCCTTTTCATGTGGATCCAAATCTGGAGATAAATAAAAGTTATTCTAAAAAATTAAAAAAAATTGTATGTAGGCAATTAGTGTGTGTAAGTATATGGATGACCAAGTTCATGGAAAGATATAAAAGGAGAAAATAGGGATAATTCCTCAAGCCCCTTGAGGTTCGCCCTTATTTCAAGGGAACTTTTTCTAGTTTTGAAAATGTAACATCTACCAGAAGCTCTTTACCAGGTAAAAGCTCGTATGTATAAAAGTATAAGATAGGTTGGTATGATATTTGGATTATGACCAAGAAAAACAAAAGATTTGAGTACCATCATTGTCTAGAATTATCGTATCTAAAAGTTACAAACAATTATTGGTGTCTTATTCTCAGTATTATATTATTGATATGTGTTTATGGATAATATATATATATATATAATTTAAAGTAAAAATGTTTTTATTTTATTAAAAAAACGATTGTTATTGAAAGTATTTTTTATTGGTAAATTTAAAAATATTATCATTAATAATTTATTTTTTAATAGTTATATTTTTAAATTTATCGTTAAAAATATATTTTTAATAAATAAATATATTTTAATAAAAAATATTTTTATTGTAAAATTACAGATTTATAGGTTTTAGATTAATGAAAGACAGTTTTGCTGCCTACCTTCCCACAGACAACAAGATTGTATTTAGGTTTTGTTGTGAAATATATGAAACATGACAACCTTCAATGTAAAAATGTTAAGGCAAATTTGTAGTGTTGTTTCCACCATTTTTCTTTTTCTTTTTTCTTTTGGTCTACTGAAAAGCAGTAAAAGTTGTTTCATCTAATTAAGCTTTATGCCTTTATGGTGGGTTTTTATCTATTATTGAACAAAATTTGGTGTTTTGCTGTTCAAAAATTGTTTTTATTATTTTCCATTGAAGACAATACTATAGGTTTGAAGAAATCCCTAAAATTGGGGTTTGTGCTCCCAATAATTTTGAACCACCTGGATGCCTATTTTCACTAGTTGATTCCTTTTCTTTTTTATATTATTAAAATAATAATTTGTTAATTATTAAAATTAAATTATGGACATGAAAAGAGCACATGCTTAAATGTTATTTATTTATTCCCATTTTTATTTTATTTTTCATTTCACTGAGCATTGCACATATAGTGGGCTAGTGACGTGAATCTCAAAGTTTTATTGGGTTTTTAATTTTTAATAAACGTTTTCTGGAATATACGAATTTTATTTTCAATGGTAAATAATACGAAATTATTTTGTACAAATATATATATATATATAAATAAATAAAAATATCTTTTTTTGTTTTGTTTTTTAAATATCTTTTTTTAGAAAGATTTTTAAATATCTTTTTTATTAAAGCATTAATTGATTTTATCTCATCTTCAACTGTACAATTTTTATTTTTTTTTGGTAAAATTATCTTCAACTGAACATTAAATGCATTGATTGTACACGATTTTATCTTATCTTCAACTGTATAATATATTAAAGTAGATTATGACAATCTGAGATGATCTCATATTATATTATAAAATATATTTATTACAAAAAAAATTATAAAATAAATGTTAAAGTATTCCGTATGAAAGAATCGCATGCTAATTAAATAATTTTAGTTCTCAAAGCATTTCACGTGATAGATTTTATATTTCTTTCAATTGTACGTGTCGTAAATCCACGAGTCCTAATATTTTTGACTTTCGAAGCTTCTTCTTTTTATTTTTATTTTTTTTATTTTACTTTTTTTGGAGAATAAACAGAACGTATACTAAAGTTATTCTCACTTCCCATGCACAACCTCCATCGAAATTAAGCATGAAAAGCTTCATCAACTATCAGTAATTCTTGTATATTCTTCTGTAAAAACCCAACCAACATTTTTCTCTCAGATATAGAAAGAAAGAAAGACGAATATATATATATATATATAGTTAGTCTTTCATCATAATATCATTGTGTATTTCAACGAGGATCTGTATCACAAAATATGCTGCAAGAATTTTTTTATTTTTTTTATCCACATGTTGCTTGATGTGAGTTTTTTTTATCACCTATTGCATCTTGCAAGTCTGCATTTAATTACATCAAAATATCATATTATATTATATATATATATATATTTTATTTTTCCTTTTGAGCTGCAATATGTTGAACAATTTATATGTACCAAGCTGGCCTGGTCTCCTTTTTCATTTCTCTCTCTGATATCATTCCTGCATTTTTCACATTACCTATCAAAAAAATAAATGAGAAGTCAAATTATGAAAATATTAATGGGAATCTCAATGTCAATTAAAAAATGGTTTCCCATTATCAATTGATTCTATAAATTTGCTAGTTTGCTTGCTTTTTTGGCAAACCAAACTAAAGCAGGTAGAATGGAGGTAAAGAAAATGCGAGGGGTTTTGGTGGTGTTGTGGTTGGCTAACATAGGATTAACTTTGGCTCATATCAATGGATATGAAGACCAGTCACTTGCTAAGATTGCCATTCACAAAACTACTCTTGCCCTCCGTGACTCTGCCACCCTTAGAGCTCGTCCTTCTACTATCGGCACAAAGGTATACATGTACATACATACATATATATATATATACACACACACACACACACACACATAATATTATTATATACACTTTTGTATGCATGGCGATTTTGCTCCAGTCTAAAAGTCTCTCTATTTTAATCTTATAATTTTTTCAACTTAACTAATGTGGAAAACTGATATTAACCATACAAATAGTACATATATAATTTAATTCGTTATATACAGTGGGTTTGCAGGTCCATCATTGTCAATCTCTCTCCGATGAGAAATAATCTATAACTAGTCTCTTATTGGAAAAGAGATTGGCTGGCCAATATTTTCCTATATGAGGGATTTTAGCATCCGAATATCTGGATGAAATTCTATTCGGATGGGTACTAAAATTATGTTACAAGTGACAGTTTCATTGTTAAAAAAATTTTGAACACCTTAGCTGATAAAGACTATCACTGATAACATATTTTTAAAAACAATCTAGATAATTCTATCTATTTTAAAATATAAATCGTCACTGATAATAAATTATTAGTAACATGTTTTATTGCTAGTAATATACTTTTAGTATTAATAACGATGAAGTATTATTGATAATATATTAATACAGTGATGATCTATATTTTTTAAATAATACAGATATTTACACTATAAATTTTTTTTTCATATTTTATATTTTACGCTGATTTACAAAAGAAGGGTGGTTTGCTTTTAATTAAAAAGTGGAATGTGTAGAATTGATTCTCCTTTTTCAAGTACAGTTTGATGATGCATGCATAATATAATATGAATCATATTGGTTACAGGGTGAAGATATAGACTGGGTAACTGTGGTTCTAAAAAACAGTAAACCCTACGCAGATGACTGGATTGGTGTGTTTTTTCCAGGAATTCGAGTATGTGGATCTTTATTTATCTACAAAATGACTAGCTAGCTATAGCTTACTTGATTTCCACAGAAAAAGTAGACAAGAATATTAATTTTGTTTGGTTATTAATCCTGGTGATTAATAACTTGCAAAAATATAGGAAATCTATGTTTTTATTTGTGCACCAATTACCAAACTGAATTGGATCTGCTATGATATATATGATCAGCTCATCATATTGCCCACCGGATGATAAAAGGGATCAAGAACCTTATATTTGCTCTTCCCCGATCAAGGTTAATTTGTAAATCCAACTATGCATATGCAAGTTTTTCTAGTATCAAAATTCAAAACTAGAACATTTTCTAAACTTTGACTCTAACCTGTTTGATATTCCTAAACATTTTGTTTCAGTACAAATATGCAAACAATTCCAACCCAGATTATACAAACACAGGCAGAGCCACTCTCAAGTTCGAGCTAATAAATCAGCGTTCAGATTTTTCATTTGCATTGTTTTCAGGAGGCTTGTCAAATGTAAGGGGTTTTTTTTTTTAACTCTTTTTTTCTGTATTGTGGTTTCTCAAATTATACATAGATTTTGAGAAAATTAATCCTTAATTAATTAATAAATTAATACTTTCCCTATTACCATGATCTTAATTGTAAACTTTTTTAAGTGATATTAAATAATGTTACTATTGCTTGACTGATTGTGTACATGAATAATGGATGCAGCCAAAACTGGTGGCAGTTTCAAACTTTGTATCATTTCAGAATCCGAATGCACCCGTTTATCCACGCCTTGCTAATGGAAAGTCTTGGGACGAAGTAAGTTTTCTTAGCTGATTTATGGTACATCTTTTATGTACTTATATTCGCTCAGGGACGAAGTTCTTGGGTCCTAAATAAACTTAACATTATACATTAATATATAGTTAGTTTTAGATCTTAAATCATAATTTTTGATTCTATCACTTGATTGAAAACAGTCAAACCTGATCTAAGTGTCAGAAATGAAAGGTGATTAAAAAGAAAAAAAACAAGTTGTCATTGATCTAAAACTAACTATATGTATGTGTATATATATTATATATATATATATATAAATTCTAAAATAAAAATATTTTTATTTAATTAAAATAAAAATTATCATTAATGAGATATTATTATTGACAAATCTGATAGTTTCATCACTGATAATTTTTTTTAGTGACGATTTTTTCATATTTATAACTGAAAATATATTTTTAATGACAATTTTTATTTTATTAAAATGAAAATATCTTTATTGTAGAAGTATTATATATATATATATATGAGTAATGCAAGCAGTACTACCTAATTTACAAACGAATGTTATTATCTTATTAGTTAACATATTAATATAATATGAATGAGTGAACATTTGAATAAATAAATATAATTAAATAAAAGTCAATCAAGTGATGACACAGTATATAGTTGGTAGATATATACCTTGGTAAATTAGATGGTAACATCAGCATTATTCATTCATATATAACATATATATTATATTTGTTTAAATAACATATGGTTTCTTAGCTTCACCACATTACCACAAAATTTACAAATTAATTAGGCCAATTTTAAAGCATGTGAAAAGTCGAAAAAAGTTGTTTTTTTACATGGAGATAATAAATGTAAATTTTGTTGTCTTTATAATAAGTTGTTTTACATTGTTGCTGAAATATCTCTTAATTGAATTAGAGATCTATAAAATAATTGATAATAATCTGTACATGTTCTAAAAATGTTGCCATATATCCCTGTTCATATATATATATATATATATATATATATCTACGTCTCTTTCATCTTGCTAAAATATATCATATATGAACAAACACATATATTATATATACACAAGCGTAATTGTTAATTAGATAAGTGTTTGATCGATTCTGTGCAGATGACAGTAACCTGGACTAGTGGCTATAACATAGATGATGCTGTTCCATTTGTTGAATGGGGTCTAAAGGGTGAAAATCGTACACGATCTCCGGCCGGAACATTGACTTTCGGTCGAAGCAGCATGTGTGGTATGTTTAAACTCTTAAACTCTAATTAGATATACATATTAAATTCATTTTCTAACATGTTAAACTTTTAAAATGAGTAGCAATTTAACAAAATATCAGAACTCTAAATTGTCACACCGCAAGCCATTTAAAAGAATTAAAAGACTACAATGGCCTACAAATGAAGAAAATTGTTAGACACTAGCTAAATATATGTACATATTAAACATATTTCTTAACGGTATAAACTTTTAAGATCAGTAGTAATCTGTATTTGCTATTTAATCATTATATTCTGAGATTTGGCTCCCAAAATTTACTTTAACTAATAGTCCTAACTCCTCGGATTATAAAAGTATATAGTATATTTTGGAATAGCACAAGTTATTCATGTATTTGTGATCAATATATGTTATGGTCCATATGTAGGTGGACCAGCACGGACAGTTGGCTGGCGCGATCCGGGTTTCATACACACTAGTTTCCTAAAAGAATTGTGGCCAAACTCTGAGTAAGCATTTTTCTAGAGCTTTTTGTACCTGTTTTGTTGTTTACAATATAAGATGTTTGAAGAAAGTACTAGCCTACTAGATGTTGATGATATGTTGCATATCATGGTTTTTTCAGGTACGTTTACCGGTTGGGGCATCGTTTACCAGGTGGTTCAATTGTCTGGAGTAAACTCTATTCCTTCAAATCATCTCCATTTCCTGGACAGGACTCACTACAGCGGGTTATAGTATTCGGAGACATGGGCAAGGTATTTTTAGGAACATGGTATTTGACAATCCTTGCCACAAGGATTTGACCACATTGAGTTTTCGATCCGTTGCTTGATTTGTGGATAAAAAATACTAAGCTTTCCTCTTTATATATCATTCAGGCAGAGCGTGATGGTTCAAATGATTACAGTGATTATCAGCCAGGTTCACTTAACACAACCGACCAACTTGTCAAAGACTTGAAAAACTATGACATAGTTTTCCATATAAGAGATATTTCCTATGCAAATGGATATATCTCTCAGTGGGATCAATTCACAGCACAAGTGAAGGAAATTGCATCGACCAAATCTTATATGATTTCAAGGTTAAATTCTGTGAACAATGAATGATACTCCGTATTTGGATGTTTCCCAATCTCTCCAAAATGTCAAACCAGTTTAATTAGGCATGTTACAAATTTTATGATATTGCTGTTAGTGAAATCTTGATTGATTGACTTGGTTTCTGCAGTGGTAATCATGAACGTAATTGGCCAAATACAGGTTCCTACTTCGATGAAACGGCTTCAGGTGGTGAATGCGGTGTGCTGGCTGAGACCATGTACTATGTTCCAGCTGAGAACCGAGCTAAGTTTTGGTAAAATTCCAAAGCTATTTCAGTAATTTTTCCAAGCATTTATACTATGAATACGCACATTTTCTTTGAATCCAAACAGGTAGATGATCAATCCTAGATTTGTCTGTATATACATGAGTTGAATTTCTCTGTATATTTGTAGGTACAAGACAGATTACGGTATGTTCCGTTTCTGCATAGCTGACAGTGAACATGACTGGACGGAGGGATCAGAGCAGTACAAGTTCATAGAGGAATGCCTCGCATCAGCAGATAGACAGAAACAGCCATGGTTGATTTTCTCAGCTCATCGTGTTCTTGGATATTCCTCTGATTATTGGTATGCTCAGAAAGACTTTGAAGAGCCCAATGGAAGAGAAAGCTTAGAGAAACTTTGGAAAAAATACAAGGTCGATATTGCATTTTTTGGCCATACACATAACTATGAAAGGTCATGCCCCATCTACCAGGTAAGGAAAATAGTTTTTTAAACTTGAATCCATGGAATAAAATAACAGAGAACAAATTTCCCATTTCATTTCTCTAATAATTTTTTTTTTCTTTTTCTGTTTGGTGATGCAGAAAAAATGCACAAGTAAAGAAAAGTATCATTACTCTGGCACTGTGAATGGAACAATCCATGTTATTGTTGGAGGAGGAGGGAGTCATCTATCGAAGTTCAGCGCAGTGAAACCCAAATGAAGTATTTACAGAGATTATGACTTTGGATTTGTTAAAATGACAGCCTTCAATCACACATCTCTTCTGGTGGAATACAAGAAGAGCAGTGATGGGGAAGTCTATGATCATTTCACCATTTCAAGGGAGTATAAAGATGTCTTAGCTTGTGTGCATGATGGTTGTGAACCAACCACTCATTCTGAAATCTGAATTTTGTAATTGAGAAAAAATTTCGAGTATAATAATGTATGATGTTTATAAGCAGAAATTGATCCTTTTCTATGGATCCAATTATGTTGTAGAACAATCTCAAGTTAAATAAAAGTTATTCTCTGAATTTAAAAAAAAAATTGCAAGTTGGCCGTTCTTGTGTGCGTTTTTGGAAAAATAAAATTATCAGAATGGCTCAAGATTAATAAGAGAGAGAGTTTTGAAACAAATTCATATGTTTTCAACAGTGAAAACCTTAGGGATGGAAATTTATAAGAGTAGGATATTGAGAATGGGTTCGCAATTTTCTAGTAGTTTTCGATATAATAATAGTCAGCCAATGTACAATCACCAAAAGCCATTTAGCAGATAAAAGCTGGTATACAACTAAACTAACAATTTCAGCAATGTGGATCCTACAATCTAACGACTTTAACAAACAACAAAAAAAAAAAGAGTTACAAGCAAAACTATACACAAAATTGTATTAGCATTAATAATACAGTAAAGAAAGTATTCAGCCATATAAAATGAGAGCTGCTCAGTGTTGATCCTGCACCGTAATGTTCCTGTTGTCATCAACCATCCATCTCAACATCAGGAGGTCTATTTCCTTCATGATCTGATGAACTAATTGATGCTACCAGATCATCAATTCTAAGCGGAGAATGTCGAACAGAATACTGAAACATAACCTGCAAGGGAAAGTTGTATCCATTATATGGAAAAAGCCATAAAATAATCTTATGGCAAACAAGGATTAAAGGAGATTCCACCCAAAAGAAGTTACGACGAATAATATTTCATAAAATCTTCTTTTCTTTTCATATGCTAGCCTTTTTATTATTTTTTATGTTTTGGACAAGACCTAATACGGGACATTTTGCATACATTTATGAGTATCATCTAGTGTCAGCAGAGAAGAATTCATCAATAAATGTATAAATACATTTATTTTTTACAGACCTTGGAGTAACTATCTGCGAAAGCACGTGCTCGATTGACTTTGCAAAGGTTTTGTAAATCAGCCTTCTCCAGCTTTCCATCCACAATGCTCAACCCTCCATCACCAATACAAAAACGTAGAAGACTTCCAGTACGCAGCCCCGACTGAGAATAAAGGATAAATTATATGTAATTTAATTTGGAAGTAAAGAAAGAGAGAAATGATTAACATGTTCCCAGTCAGCAATTATATTACACTATAACAAAGGGTTAAGAAATAGAACATAGATGCCAAACCTTCTGTATAAATTCCAAATCTAAGCAGCCAAATTCTACAGGGGGATCATCAGATGTTGTCAGCTTGCCATCATCTAGCAGCTCCAGAACTACCTGATCATAAAAAGAAAAAGCAGGACTTGTTAAACAGTAAAACTTATTCCATAAATGAATTGACACAGCCCAGTAAAAAGTACAGAGTAGGACTAGCTGACTTGGAAGACAGGGAAAGATATACACATGAAGGAAAGGTATACAATAGAAGATCACCTGTTGTTGGCTTGGGACCTGACCTTTACTATCTGTGTCAATAACATATTGGCTACAACTCTCATCCTTCCAAACCAATGCCAGTGGTGTATTTCCAGGTTGATAATGTGCATGCCTAAACAACAAAAACTGAAAAGCTTTAGAAATGTCATACACATGCATAAACTCATTAACAATACATGCATAAGTTTGTCCCGACAGTGATTTAAAAGCTTCAAATTTGGAGCAAACCCACCTGTAAGGCTTCTCCAATATTAAAACAAAATTTGAAAAACTAATAACCATGATACTGGAACTTTCCCAAAATTCAGATGATTTCACAAGACTTCAGAAAAAGCAAAACGCCAGAATGAAGAAAAAACTGAGCATATAAAGACATTGACATCTATAAGGAAAAGGGTTTACTTATTATAAAACAAAAGACCATCTTTGACATAAGGCACTGCTCCTGCATAAGCAGCGTGTAGACCACTCTGATCGGAGGTGTATACAGGAACCAAACTGAACCTGTATTTATGGTAATGTGAGGGAGGATCACAAGCCCCAGTTTCAGCAAGCTTGGAGTTCAACCAGAAAAACCTGAACTCTGCAGTGCAATCATACAAAGAGTAACCCCGCCAGCATACCATGTCAATAACATAGTAAGTTTGATCCATCTGCATATTACAAACCGGCTAGACAAATTAACAAACAGTTACAGTGCAATATCCAAAA
Organism: Ochetophila trinervis; assembly: GCA_003254975.1. NCBI lineage: Eukaryota > Viridiplantae > Streptophyta > Magnoliopsida > Rosales > Rhamnaceae > Ochetophila > Ochetophila trinervis. Next base: position 46,738 of record QANX01005347.1, on the reverse strand, counting down.
CACATCGACTATCAAATGCTTAACCATACCTCGTGAAATATGCAGTCCAGTATGGAATATGACTGACCAGACCCAGAAACGTCCTTGGTCCTAGCTCCATTGGGTAGAGCAGATGGAAAATGGTGAAGCACAGAACCATTCCGTTGCCTGCTGATCGTCGTTCCGTTTGACGAGACAACGAAGCATCGTTTCCCAGCAGGCCTCGCAAATACATACCTAAACGAACCAAACAGTCCTCTTAAGAAAAAAGAAACAAAGAAATTAAGAAAGAAAAGCTATGCATATAAGGAGCTAACCAGTCATGGGGCAATCGATCAGGAACGTCGATCATCCACTCAGGGAGCATAAGCTGTCTCGCAAACCACTTCCGGGCCTCCGAGCCTTTGAGCCTCGAAGCATGACGAATATCGAAATCGGTGTCCGCCGGAGACGACCCGGATTCGTTTTCGGGTTGGGGCTCAGATACGAGCTCGATGTCAGGAACAGAGCTCTCTTCCGCGGTTTGGGAAGAAAGAGAAAAGAGGGTGGTGGCTAAACGGCGCGCTTGCAGCTGAGCGTCGCGGCGGCTCTGCTCTTGGCGCCGCAGCGTGAGTTCCCGGCGCTTCTGCTGGTCAGAGATCGCCGGTCTCTTGTACGGACGGCGCGTGTCGTTCGGCGCCATTGCTATCGGAGCCCCAAAAAAACAAAAGAACCAAGCTTTACTTTTAAAACAATACAAAAAAAAAAACAAGGGACAGTGGGACCCACCAAAAAAGGCGGTTCGAATTTGAAAATCTAGCTGAGGCAACGACACCGTTCTGTGGATAACCTCGCCGGAGAAACAAACTAGTACAAAAATCCAAACAGAAATCGGAATTTGGTTAAATGACGTCGTTTTGAAACACAGAACCTAGGTCATCGATTTCCGGAGAAATGGAGCAGACGCTATGGGGCAATTTACCGCTACTGGTTCGTTCGAATTCCAAGGAGTCGGTGGAGTACATTCTTCAAGCCTTATGGCGGACCCGAAAAACCGGTCTCGACCGGTCCGACCGCATCATTATCCGCGATATGCTCGAACTCCAGAACGACTCGGACCTCGACCCGGTTTCTCTCTCTCTCTCTCTAAAAGTTTGAACTTAGCTGAATTTCGGTACTAATTGTTATGCAGCTTTTGGTGTGCCTTCGGATGTTGATCCGGAAGTGTGTATACGATAATATAAACAGGGATGAGATACAAAAGCTTTTCCCAGGCGAGGTCTTGCCCGAATTGCAGCGATTATTGACGCTTTTGTTGCAGAAGTTTCAGAGAGAATGGCGGGAAGATGCACTGAAGGACCAGGACAAGGTTCAGGTTAGATTTTTTTTTTTATGGATTTTCTTTTAGTGGAAATTTCGAAAGGGCATCGCCATATTCAAATTTTGGAACTTTGTTTAGGTCGCTTTGCCTCGGTTGAAGGAGATGACATGGGATATGGCAAATCAGGATGACGAATTGACAGACCCAGTTGCTGTTATTAACTTGAAGGTTAAAAATAATAATAATAATAATAATAATAAAGCTTGCATTTTGATTTTTGGGCTTTCTGTGTTTTTTTTTTTTGTGCGTTTGTTAATCGCTTTTCATGATTGATCTTCTTTTGCAGCTCCAGAATGACGGAGCATCTCAATCAAAAGACTTGGACGTGAAGTTCCAATTACCCAAAGATACTCTTGAAACTATGCTCAAATCTATGTACTGTATAAGGGACCAATTGTCTAACGCTGTATGTTTTACACTTTCAAATTTTCTTCTCTCTGTATAGATCCATAGTAAGTCTTACAAAATGTGAAAAATGATTATTTTTGCTTTTTTGTGGTTTTCTAAATATGCTTTGTCATTAATTTTTCAGGACGGGGCATCAAATGGGCATTAATTTGGCAATTTCAATTTGGTGTAGCTTGCCTTTAAAAGAATGGTATGGCTAGCTATATCTCCTTGTCACTTTTGTCTGGATTTATGTTTTGATGTACTATTAAAAGGTTTGTAGACATTGGGTGGGATTAATGGAAATATGCAGCTTGTGTATGTTGGCCTTAGGGTGTTTTTAGCCCCATTTGTGAAACAAGATCATAACTAGTTTCATGCGCCTTTCCCACATTGCAGAGAGAGAGAGAGAGAGAAGTGAGGTACATCTTGGTCTAAAACATTTCAAAATTAATTGCCCCCCCAATTGAACTTTTGAAGCTTCTACTCTACATTATGTTAAAATTTTAACATGGATTTTCAGCAAGTGTTTTTTGGCATCGACAGAATACAGTTTTAGTTATGTATTTTGTATGTTGTATTTGGAAAGATTCGGAAAGAAATATGTCAATAAAGCATGTATAGATGCTATTTGAGTAGAATACATATCCATTACTATTTATGGAACACACTCATAGAGTGAGAATCCACTGACTTCTGAAAAGTTGAGGTTGAGATGAAATTCAAATGCTATCCACAAGGAACTGCATAGCGATCATTGAACACGAATACTTGTAATGTGCATGTCAATTTGATTGCTTAATATAGCTGCACTTTAACACGACACTTTTTGATCTTTTATCAGCCAGTATGACAGTCATTGCTAAATAAGTAGGGATTTCCTTTGTATGTCATTAACGAAGCTTAAAACTGTGCTCACTGCGAAGCAGATTGTAATAGATATTTCCATACTTGCCTTCAAGTTGATGTGCTTAAAGGAGCATGGTTCACAACAAATGCAGCAGTAACGAGTAATCTTCATCGCTTTATGTTTCTGCAGGTTGGAGGAGCACTGAAATTGAGTGTTGAGGATATCTTCTTAAGCTAACAGAAACCACAGTACTTGAAATCTATACCGTGAACTCTGTACATTGTGCTCGTAAGAGATGATATTTTAAATGCATGGGGCAGGTATATGATTACAATTTCACATTAATATCATGAGGAAGATTAATATTTTTCATTCCCTCCATGTTTGTAAGTATTTTTAGTGTAATAGTGGATGATTTTGCCCCTATGACTGCTGTGCCATCTGAAGTTGTGCGAAAATTGCATACCTTTTGCATGAGAACATTTCACATGATGTTTATTGCTACCATGCACAGTGCACGGTGTTAATTGTTTAAAATTAACCCTTCTGCCTGAAGCTATTTTGCCCCCTTTTTATATATACATTTCTAATTAATAGGCTGATAACATTTTTTCTTCACTTCACCTGGTGTTCAGCTATTTTGACATGTCTTTGGTGAGGAAAACTCAAATCGTCATCCATAACGAAATAGGAATAATATTCATATAACTAATGGCAAGAACCTGAGGAGAAACATTACAGGGAGTAACAAGCTTTGTTTTTCAGTTTTTGAACACAGTGCAAATGATTACATGGCTTGGCCAACATAAATATCATATTCTAGGGCTCCTCAAACTTGATCAATATCTGGCTCATATGTGGTAGGTGTTTCCTGACCTGCAACAAAATATGAGATACAGATAAGTTAAATAGGCTGGAATAGGTCATTTATAGAGAGACAATGTTAAGATGGTGCACTTCTTACCATAAAAGAACCAGATATTAGCAAGCTATTAAGGACCTCTTTAATGCAAACAAACTAATGCATTACATGTGCAACTCTCGGTAGTTTGGGAGATCAATAATGAAGAAGACTTACTTTCACACCAGCCATTGAGAGTAGTTTGTGAGAAGCAATATATGCAATGTTTGAATCGTTTAACCTCTTTTCCACAAAATATATGACTTCAGAGACACCTGACTGCAGAAAAGGAAAAGACAACTAAGACCAATGTAGTAGTTCAAAAGAAAGGCAAAGTTCCTATCCTAGTTAAAACGTAGCGATTGTTTTGGTTTAAGTGTTTCGGTATTATCAATAATGAAATTGAGGTTAAAGTTCTGCGAAACCTAAATAAGTTTTATAATTTAACGATTTTTTATTTTATTGGTAAAGATAATAATTACAGTCCAGTAGGTTGGGGAAGGAAAAGCGGGAGAGGTAGAACGGGCTATGTCGTTTCGCACATAATTGCTAAACAAAATAACATATTTTCACAAGAGAACAAGAACAATGAACCTGAATGATAATCTTGGCACACTCATTGCAAGGGAACATGGTCACGTAGAGCTTCTGCAAAAATTAGAGATGAAACATTTTAATTCAATACTCTCGGTCACAGAGGGGCAAAATGAACCAGAGTTAGGACTGTAAAAGAATAACCAAATCTAAAAATCATAAGTGAAACGGTGAACCTTTGGCATTCTATTTCCAAAGCCTGATTTTACAAAGGCAGATCCAAGAAATCAGATACCAGTACATGAAACATAAAGTTGTAAGAAAGTAAAACTGAATGAAACTAACTTGCTAGCCACAAGGAGCAGTGAAAGTGACAAAAATTAACCTGTCCAGCAGCTGAAGCGTGATTGGTGTTTAAGATAGCATTGACTTCAGCATGGCAAACATAACTAGAGACGACAATAAGAGAGACTATCAGCAACAAGTAGAGAAGTTGAAAGGATGAAATTGACTAGAAATATCTTGGTCATCAATAAAAACATAGGTTTTGGAGAAATGATGGGATGGTGTCATTGGATGCAAAAACAGAGTTATCAATTTACTAGAATAATATATCAGAAATCTGATGTAATATACATTTAAAATAGTTTGAGAGCCACATTGTTACAGACTTAAAGTAAACAGAATGTTAAGAAGCAATTTATGGGGTTAACATAAATATGACTTACGGATACTTTGTCTCCAAAGGATCATCCGTTCTGGATTTCTGAAACATAAGAAGATAGCTTTAGCGATGACCATTGCTTACAGAAATCAGAGTGTTTCCCATTATTCAATATCAAATACAAACCTTTGCCCAAGGAAGCTTGTCATCTGAACAACCTCTAGGAAAACCATTATATCCGATGCCTGATAAAAGCCGCACACACATAAGATCATTCAGTAAATGCGACAACTATATAAATGTACATTAATACTATATCTCCAGAAGGGTACAAAACCACTGTGTCTACCATTAGAGGTGAAAACTTTTAGCATTCTATATTTGAATTCCATTGTTAAAATTGATAGAGAAACAACATTATCATCCAAATTAAAAAAATCGGTATGGGAATAAGCTAGTACAGAAGTAAAGGAGGTGATGAAAATCCTTAAAGCTCCACTGACAAAAAAAAAAAGGAAGCTTCAACGTGTGTCTCCTGATGGCAGCGAAATTATTTCAATTTTAAAAATTGAAAGAACTATGCAGGAAAGTCAGCCATTTATAGTGCAAAATATGAAGTTATAAATAAAGCAACCTAACTTGCATACAAATAATGCCTTTGATCTTTACCTAAAATTACACCATTTTGACTGACCAAGCATGCTCCAACCTACACAGAAAACAATACCAAATTAGAAAATCAATCAGTGCGTATTCTAGCTCATTAATTAAATACAAAATGAAAGCAGCTATACTCTCTCAACTTTTTCAAGGCATCCACACATAAGCATCATAACAGGGCTGAAAATATGACCTGCCTGTTAGGGTCTTTGGATCTTTCAGCTGATAAGAATGCTATTGCCATGAAATAATCATCCCATGATAAATATCTGCAATCAAAAATCACATCTTTAATTCTAACCAGAATGAAAAAAAGAAAAAAAAAATCCCATCTTTAACCCAAAAAATAAAAACCCAAGAGAAATAGAAAATGGGATTAAACTAATTAATCTAAATGCTAAAGAAAAAAAAAAATTAGCATTCTTGCAAAACCCTAACAATGCTTGATACTTTAAAACGTGTTACTGAAACAGAACAGTGCGAGCAAAACAGGGCTTTTATTTCTATTTTTATTTTTATTTTTATTTTCTCACCGACCCTTTTCGTTTTGAGGGATCGTAAGGGCTCTGCGAGGAGCGCTTTTCCAAAACGACGACGTTGGAAGGCAAATCGACTCTGGGTCCTGGAGATTGCTTCTTTTGAGTTGATGAAAAGAAGCGGAGAGCCAGCGCGGAGACCAATGCACCGAAAACTGTGGCCGTGGAGACCAAAACGACGTCGCGATGGTTCATGGAGTTTTCAAATGATTGAAATGTGGGAAAGTTTTGTTGCCGAGAAAATTAGCTCTTGGAAATTAGCGGGAGAACTAAGCAGAAGTAAAGTTGGTAATTTGTCGAACACGCGCGGGAAACTACGCGTGGTTATTGAGGAACTGAACTGGGGATTCGGTGCGGCAAGAATGATATGGTGATTGCTACAATCTGCCAGGTGTCACTGAATGTATTTCTAAGGCTTTCTAAAGATTTAGCTCGGTCCGTTAAACCTTTTTGGGCCGAGAGCCCAATCACTTAATATGATTATATGTTATAAATTTATAATCAAAAAATTTAAAATATGTCACATATAAATTTAAATTAATTAAAAATCAAAAGAATCCAACCTCATTTTTAGCTCGATGTGATTGTGAAAAAAAAAAAAAAGAAGGAAAGAATTAACAATGTTTCTATCATCATTTACTTTCAATTTTAACATAGTTTAACACCATTTACCTTATAGTTTATTTGTATTTTCAAAAACAACTAAAAAAGGCACAGCTTATTTGTATTTATGCCATTTAACTATCCATTAACATGCATAGTTTCACTTCTGACTAATTAAGACTTCAAATATGAGTCCCCTTGCAAATACTCTAGTAGCAAAGCATCTTTTTGTTTGAAACAGTAAGCTTGAGTTTTAATCCCAATTCCGCATACTTCAATGATTAAAATAAATTAAAAAAAAGTTTTCGAATTGGATTATTTATATTCTTATCACGCAGTCTAACACCTTTTGGAAAAAAGTTATATATATTCCGAAACACTAAATTCTCCAAACACAATAATGTGGAAATGTATGAAGCATGTATGTTTGTATGTAGAAAACTTGGTAGTCTAGAACCATTCTTTTTTTTTTTCCACATTTAACAAGCATTTTGTAATTTTCAATTTTATTTTAATTCAAGTTTTGTATTTAATTTTTCATCAGGTTTGGCATGTTATTAGCAAGTAAAATAGGGAAAGATAGCATAATATTTAATGGCACTTTATATCCTTCCCTACCTCCTAAGAAGACAACTTCACGATTAAAGTCCAAACTTTGATATTTTCTAAAAACAAAAACTTCTCTAACACTACTTTTATTTTTTCTCTTACGTTATAAGATGACAAGCAACCTTGTGAGTTTTTACTTTCCTAAGAGTGTGACATAAATCAATCAACATTTGCTTAAACCCTCTTCATATTATTCTATAATTAGCCAAGTCACCAAAAAGGACCTTCCTTGATTTTAACAATTAAAGGACATTGGGTTTCAGCCATTGGGACCCAAAGAAGGTGGGAAAATAAAAATCTCAGGAATTGATGATAGTCTTAGTTGGAGACCATGATAAATAAATCATTGTCTTAAAGTGACCTCCATTACTTCCTCAAATGGGGTTATATGGGCGGCTTACAAAGTAGAAACTAGATAGATTAGGGTCACACACCCTTCAAAAAAAAAAAAAAAAGCCCCTCCCTCTAATTCTCAAACTTTCACATGCCCCATACCCCCTCTTCAAAATCCTACAAACTTTCTCATATAAAGTAACATTTCCATTGATAAAGTATATGAAGATAACGTTTATCTTTCATTATTTTAAAAGAAATTATATTTTTTTAAGAAAATAAAATAGATCAAAATCTTCCATCTATTTGCATCAGTAATAAATTGAAAATTGTATTTGAAGTTCTAATTAGTCAAAATGGATTGGTAAATGTTTTAATTTTTATCTAAACAGATTAAAGTTTGAGTATTTTTTTAAAGAGCAATTTTTATTTTTTTTTGCTAAGTTAAATATAATGATAAAATATAGATATGAAAAATTGATCACACTCAAAATTAGAGAGATACACTAAATTTTACCATTTTAATTTTTTTTATTGAGAAAAAAAAAAACATCAGAATCAAACATAAAATCCGAGTTCTATAAGGAATATTGGTGGTGCAGAATTATAGTTTAATTATCCGAACCTCATAGACACATAATGATCGATGAAGAAAAGTTGATCTTATAGGGACCCATAGATCAAACGGTTCCAAGTGGTACGAGTCAGTAGCTGACAATCATGCTGAGCCTCACTAATGTGTGGCTAGCCCACGTGCCGACCTGCCCAGAGCGTGGGCTGCTGAGTGCTGAGATAGAAAGTTGAGGCCTTTTATATACCCAGGGCCGACAACCTAGGCCTACCATAAAGCTCAAAAATCCATCTCCAAAATTTTAAAAAATAAAAAAAAATATTCAAAAAAATAAAAACACAACGCACGTGCGATTCTAATTATTACACACCCACACACCATCCTCATCTTCTTCCATGAAAAAGAAAAAAAGTTAGATTATTTCAAAAAAATTATAAAAAAAATAGTAATAACAATAAAAAAAATTAAAAAAATTCTACAAAAGCACAAAAAAGTACTACTCATAACCCAATAACGCGATCCGTTATTTTTCCCTCCCATAATTTGGCTCTTCTATAACGGACTTTCCCTCTGCGAAAATATTCAAACCCTGTTTTTAACTAAAATACCCTTCTGTTTTTGCTATATTTTCCCAGAGTGCCGCCCTTTTTGGGGAAGATGATGAAGGGAGAAATTTGTAATTTGTGAAGGGTATATCTTATACAAGATGGCCAAAGCCCTGCTTGGATAATTTTGGTTATATGTCTTCTTTCTCACAAGTAACTTTTTAATTAAGAAGCTATAACTTCACAGACTATTCTTCGAATCTGTTTGTCATTTGCTTCTTTTTTATTTCCTTTTCCAGAATTGCTTATATTGAAGATCAAAACTATTATTTATTGAGTTTGGTTAAAAAAAAAATTTTGAGTATCTGAAATATTTTTAAACAATTATATAAACACTATTAAAAATTTTATTTAAACTTTAAAAGTTAATTTTGTTTTGTCATAGACTATGCCAAAATGTTATAATATATTAGAAAAGTGAACATTACCATTAGAAAAGTAAATTTTAAAAGCTGATTCTGACTTTTGGAGGAATAAATATGCGTATTGTTTCGAAAACCATATTAAAAATGGCTTGAGTAATTTTGCATTAGAAAATGGGCAAAATGGTAATTACACAAAGGTTGGTTAATTATGAGTTCGTTTATATATATGGTCAGAGTTTGTGTCACCCCCACAAAGCCATCTCTCTTCTTTCTCAGCAAAACCCAATCCTAAATTAATACTACAACTTTTTCTCTTTTTTTCCTTCCTTTCTATTTTTATTTTTGTTCAATGGAAGAAGATGACCAAAAAGAGCTGCAATTGCTCCCTGCTCCACACTCCATAGCTTCTTCATCACACATGTCTTCTCTACCGTTAGATTCTTCCACAAGATATCGATCAAAAGGAGGCTCCGACCATCATCATCAGCATCGTCGATTCGAAGGGACATCGACCGTTGATCTTCAATTATCAATAAGTCTAAGGCCGATCGCACAGGCATCGTCGGATTGCGTAATCGCGTCGCCAATCTGCGAATACCATCATCATCAATATCGCCATCATCATCATAAGAATAACGAGGATTTGAAAGCCGAGCCGACGAGCTGTAGCAGCGTGGAATCGCTGAAGTGGCAAGCGGCTGAGCAAATTCGATTGGCGGCTATGGAGAAAGCTTACGCCGAGAGAGTGAGAGAGCTGACGAAGAGAGAAATGGAGCTGGCTCAGTCGGAGTTCGCACGTGCGAGGCACATGTGGGAGAGAGCGAGGGAAGAGGTTGATAAGGCTGAGAGAATGAAAGAGAGAGCTACTCGTCGGATTGATTCTACGTGCATGGAGATCACTTGCCAATCTTGCAGACAAAGGTTTAGGCCTTAGATATAATTAACATGTTTTAAAAAATTAATAATATTTTGTTTTTATTTTTTTATTTTTCTTTTGAGTAATGATTTATTCGAGCTCTTTCTTTTTCTTTTTTTCTTTTTTTGTCATGGAAAAAAATAAAATTAAAACTCAAAAAAATTGAAGATTGAGATGATGATTTTTCTGGTCTAGTTCTTTTCTTTTTGGAATATTTTGGGTATTGGATTCCTGGGATTTTCTTCTTCCAACGAAAACAGAGGAATAATGAAGCAAAACAACAAAAATTGGCACGGATATGCGTGATTTTATTTTATTTTTCTTTAATTTTCTCTTCTTTTCTTTTCTTTTTCCCGTATGATGAATAATAATATACGAAATGTCTTATTCTGGAAACCCACATGAAAGAAATTAATATAAAGATGTTGCCCATCACTGATTATTTCAGTTTAAGTTTTCAAAATTCAGAGACGATATATGTTATTTATCTGTACGAAGCAACATTAGTTTTCCATATATATTCTCTGCGGAAGTACTCCAATCGCATTGGCGTGCTATGCTTTTCATGACCTCGTACCTTTTCTGTAAAAGTCTGTGCTACATATAAATGTGTATATATTTCACAATTAAAGATTAATTTTAACGCAGTTTCGATTTAAATTAAATTAAAATTTTAAAATTTTTATAATAAATTTACAATTCTGTTGAGGTATGCACCAATTATTATTATTATATTATTGTTCAATTGTTATTATAAAAAAAATATTTTAAATCAAAAATATAATAATAGTTAAATACGCTAGCAATGACTACATATGTATAATTAAAAACTTAAATAGCTAAATTTAATTTATGTTGATGTTTATGGGCTATAGTTGAAATTAACTATTAAATTAAATTTTAATGCGTTAATAATTTTAATTTGAAATCACAATTCAAATACAAGGAACTTAATATTTGTTTATTTAAGCCATATTTGGTAAAGCTTTTTAAATGTCAAAACCAGCTTCTGGGAGTAATTTGAATAATTTTTAAGCATTTTGTGCTTCCAGAAACCATTTTAATCAAAATCATTAAATGGTGACTTTTTAGAAAACTTTTCTTAAAAAGAAATAAAAATAATGGCAAATAGGGTCTCAGTATCAAAACTCTTGGTCGTCACATTTTTTTCATTTTTACTGCATTTCTTCACTCATACTTTTTTATATAATCGCACATTCAATGTAATTGATTATACGCATTGGACAGCTGCATTAGATTGTTACTCTCTAAATGATAGACAACGTAGCCTATTTAGCAAAATCAAATGTGTATATATATATATATATATATATATATATGCAGACTATTGACTATAGATATATTTATTTATATATATACATAAAATTTTCAAATGAAGATTTTTTTTTAACTTTTTAAATTAAAAATAAATTAAGCTAAATCATTTGAAACTATTGGATTAAATGTATTTGATGTGACAGGTTTGATACAAAATGTAATCCATTAATAATGGTTCTAAATAATATCAAACATACCTATCCTCAACTTTTTATAATGAGGATATCCATGTTTGAGTCCGACTGTATGTACATATACATGTATATATGATCCTATATATATTTATAATGTTTTTTGTGGATGTGTTGATCAAGGTACAGTTTAGAGAATCCAATACATAAAATATATGTTGTTTGTTAATGGATACATGTTAGAATCATTAATGACCTGTATTGTATGAACATATATACAACATAAATTGAAATTAATTCAACCTAAGAGATGGGATGATGGTTAAGTGGCTAGAGAGGGATGGATAATGTACAATGGCGTGTTATTCTCTGCCAATTCATGGGCCAAAAGTGAGGATGATCGTTACTTGACTAAAAATAAATGAAGATTGAAATATAAGAGTTAAATACATTTTAGTATTTTTTAAAATTTAGTTTATTTATATATATGAGTCATTACAATTAATTTTAACATTTAATATTTTCAAATTTGCTAAAAATTATATTTGAGTCTAATTAGGTTAATTATAACAGTATCCATTAAAAGCATATTCACTTTAGCACCATCTAAAATTCTTTTTTCTTTCATTCTTTACCAATTATCTAAAATATTAAAAGCTTACTTAATTTTTTTCATCTAAAAACTTTTGTTTTATCTTAGAGAGCTAAAAAACTATTTTTTTATCATATATACGTTTTCATTATGAAAAGAATTTATCCTACATATTTTTTCATCTTTTTTATTTTTATTTATTTTTATATTTTTTTATCCTGAATTGCTAAAAAAAAATTATATATCATGAAAATTTAGTTTGTCATATAATTTCTTTTGCTCATGAATTTTTTTTTTCCATTCTATATTTTTTTATCATAAAAATTTTTAATCCTAAAATATTATTTATTCTATATTTTTTTCATTTAAATTTTTTATCCTAAATTACTAAAATTTATTTCATCCTATATATTTTACATCTTGAAATATTTTGTTTATCCAAAAAAAAATTAGATGAAAAAGTTTGCAGAAATTAAATAAACTTTAGATAAAAAAAAATAGATGAATTTTTTTTTAGGATGAAATAAAATAATTTTAGATGGAAAATAAATTGTAGATGAATTTTTTATTTAATATTTTAGATAAATGGTAAAGAAAGAAATAAAAATTTTTAGAAAGTACTAAAATGCAAGTACATTTGATAGATTTTGTTAAATTTAACTTAATTAGACTAAAGTGTATTTTTTTACAAATATAAAAATATTAAGTTTTCAAATTGATTATAATGATATTTATATGAACAAATTAAATTTTAAAAAGTATAAAGTATATTTAATCCAAAAAATAAATATATCCATGAATGTCAAGGTACAAAAAACTAAAAGTATATTGCTTATCGATAAACTCCATATCCCTTACTTGGAACAAAATGCAAACTAATTAATCAAAACAACAATTTCATTGACTAGTCAATATTTTTAGCAGAATAATGATGTTTTATTGAATCCTTAGAAAACAAAATTTGAGTCAATAGTGATAAAGAAGACCATGATAAAACCAAGAATTATAGCACGACTTAATTATCCAGCCAGGAACTGTACCCAAACAGGGAAAATAACCCCATTAAATAGAAAAACAAAAGCTATATATATGTCACAGTTTTGAGATAGCTAAGAAGAAATTAGGACTTTTTAACTTTTGCTAATGAAACTTAGGAACATGAAGATAGTGTAGTGTGATCTGTGATGGAACAGTCAAATATCTGACAGAAACAAGGTCAAGTTCAGAACCTTGATGTAAATATGAAAGGCAAATGAATCAGAACAAAAAGCAAGTGATAATCACAAAGAACAGGACAGGATATATATAGCTGTATCCTCTTGTACTCAACCTCTTAACTTTTTTTGCTTATCAGACACCAAACACCCACTATCCATGTCTCGGATCCAACACTAAATTACCCACCACCATCATCATCAATCACACTACACTAGCATAGTCATCAACAGTATATCTAATTCTTTCTTTTCCTACAAATTAAGTTCACATCAATTTGGATTATTTTTAGAGAAAATTTACTTGATTTGTCAGCAACCCTCTAAAACATACATATTACTTAAATTCAGTAAATGAGACATTGATTGAATTCCTTTCAATAATTAATACTCACACTGACTTTGATTCTTGATATTTGGTCTGGTACACAATCTAGTGGGGGCAAGAGGATCGTGGATTTTCTTTCAAGAGTAGTCATGAAAAATACATTTTGTATAAACTGAGAGGAAAACCCAAAAATTATATATTAATATATTAATTAAAAGAAAATAAGGAAAAAAAAGGGGGTTGTCCTGATCAACTTAATTATTGCAGCAAAATCCATTATTTGGTTGTTTGAGTCTTCTTAATTAAGTATAGATGAACCAATTTAAAAAGTGCTTCATAGAATACTGCCTTTAGTTTTCACTTCTTAATCCACTTGTCTTTTTTTTTTTTGCTTTTAATTGCTTCAAAATGGCAATAAACATATACCAGTACCCTTTTGCTATTCAATCGTCAATTAATTTCTCTTTGTTTTTAGCGAATACCTGAAAGTATTGTTTTCATTAGCTTAAACTTATGAGATGTAGATTAAAAGTGAGTTATATACTTTAACAGAGTTAAAATGTACATCACCTATAATAGCCATATCAATGATTAACCATGCTCCAACATATGACCACTTGCATTATAGATACCTTTGTCCTGTATCGTTTATTTGGTTACCGTCAGAGAAATACGAAGACCATTCAAATTATTAAGTTGAAGAGCTAGCCAAACGCCCAAACCCATCAAACTAGTCATTATGACAAAACCTTAACATTTGTCTTTTCAGATTGTCCACATATGATCCTCTAATGATACTGTTTTTTACTGTTATCTATGTGAAAATAAAAAGGATATAATTCTAAGTATAAAACAACATAAAGAACAAATATTTACAGCGAACAGATTAATCCTATGAATATGATAGTGTTTTTTTTTTTTGTGAATCTATGAATATGATATTGTTGTTCACTATTTTCTTGAAAGGTTATCATTTCATATCAGTGTTCTTCTCGTAAGTTTTGCTGTTTTTGCAGCCGACAATCAAATCTTTGCCAATTTCGCATAGATATAATGTGAATGATTCCCTATCCGTGCCTTATAATTAATCAAAACAAGGAAAAAGAACAAAAATAAATAAATAAAGAAAATGAATTAAAACCACCATATATATTTCATAGATAAGATAAGTTTTCATGAATCAAGCAGAACATTCTGGTTTTCATGGGAACAAAAAAAGAAAAAAAGAAAAAAAAAGGGCTAATCTAAGTCAATTATTGTGAAACAAAATAGTTTCTCTTTATAGCAATGTTTCAATGGTTTTGTGCGGTTCTTTTTCCCCTTTTCACAATTTGGAGTTAGCAATTGAAAGTTGAAAGGAAAGTGGTTCTTTCTGATCAAGTAGTGGTAATAATTAGTTTAAAGGGGAGGACAAGAAATGGTGGTGTTTCATGGATGGACATGTGAGGATTCAAAAACCCCTGTTCATTTTTTCTGAGGAAAATATCGAATCTGATAAAGATCTAGGATGGCAAAGTTTCCATGGATTATACGACTGTTTCACTATGTCTTTTTGCAGGCTAACAAAGAGAGAAAGACTTTGAATAATCAAAGATTGTTTGGTCAAATCATTTGGATACCAATCTAGAATAAGGCTGCTCACTTTTCAATTGGGAGGAAAAAATTAAAAAAAACCTTGAGAATTCAGATCATGGTGGGGTTCAAAGTGTTGCAGGAACACCATGTGAAAATGTGAGTCATACTATGGAATTGGTGAACTGTGTGCTAAACAGATGTCCTTAGGATGCTTTCTATTTTCAAACACCAAAAAACTAAAGAGAGAATGAATATCATTTTATAAAATTATTATTTTTCCTTGCCAACAAATCTATATATGTATACATATAATATGCAAATGATTTTTCAATTACCATTCAATCACTCAAATGGTTAAGTTATAAAAAATAATAATCATAATAATAAAAAAAATCACTCAAATGGGTATTTTGAGTTAATGACTAAGGAATGATATGCTTTTTAGTTTTAGAAGAAAGACGTTTTGTGCTTATTGGGGGTTTTGTGGAATCCTTTCGAGGCTTGGCTTTCAATAAAGATACTGGTACAAGTTTATATCCCACGAGAGGAAATAAAGTGATCTCATGAAACACTATTCATAAAATAGAATGATTTATTATCTGGTTTCAGGTGCAAATCATAAATTACTTTGCGAAATTAATATATATGTATATCTTATCTCAAATTTCAAAGGAAGTAATTAAAAAGAGAACAAATAAAGATAGGTATAAGTTACAATCTCAATACTCATTATTCATAGATATCTACATATCTATATCTATATATTACCAATATACATATATATATAATAATAATTAGAAATGAATTTCATCTAGGAGGCCACAGATTACATAATCTAGCGCTCGGTGATGCCTTCCCGATGATATTCATTATGATTTTCCTGATAAAAGAAAAATTCTATATTTCAAATAAAAGATGTTTATGTGTCAAGTGTGGTTGTCAAAAATTTTAGGTTTTGAATTCAAATAATAATATTATCATTTTATTATCCAATGACTAAGTGCTTGCCACCTGAATATGTATTTATGATTTAGTTTAATCTAGATTCTCAAACAAGAAACATTCTCTTTATAGATGTTCATAACAAGATTATTGGACTACTGTGGTATGCTTGGATTTTTAATCTAGTCTATTTAGATTGTGCATCCATTAGTTTCGCCCGGAAATATACATCGACTGGTTGTTAGTTAACTGACAACTCATTTTGCAAGAGAAATGACACCGAAAAAGATATATATAGTGTTGTGGGGATTTTTGCCCAACATTTAGGCCTAATACCTAGTAATCATGGGTAATAAATTAAATACCCAACAATGTGGTGGGCCGCCTAAGCCCAGAAAACATTCTAAGCCCGTAAACTTGGGTAGAGACACTTGTCTCCCATCTGGGACATCAGGCCATCAGTGAACTAATCCTGACCCTCCATGTGTAAGTTATGAGGTAAGTGATAAAAGGGGCAAAAGGGGAAAACCAAATTTGGAGCCACACGCAGCCCAAGACACCACCAACTTCCACCTAACCGCCACCCTCTCCTCTCTCTTAAAAATCCGGCTGCCTTGAGTTGGTGGATTTGGAGACCATTAAGGCATGCATTTGGGGAAATGGGGGGGATTTGACCTTTCCATGTGATGATTACATTACCTAATAAAGCCAAAATCACTGTTCATCATTTCCCTCACCACACACAAACCGGACAGCCCTCATTTGGAGATTTCTAAGGGACTCTTTCTCGGCCAGACAGCTTTTCTTCCTCCTAGACTCTCCCAAAATTTTTCCCACCCTTTTCTCCTCCTAGTTTGGCTCCCCTTGCCCCTCTTTTTAACTATTTTTCAGTCATTTTTCATTGTTTGAGCTGATAATCAAGGGATGATCACTGACTTAAGCATGGGAGGAGAAATGCCGGCCACCACACCGGCGCCCCCCTAACCGGTTTGGCTCCGGTTTTGCAGGTACCCGAGGAGCCCAGCCCGAGACGAAAAACAGCCACAACATATAGCAACCTGAAAAAAGAAAGAATATTTATTTAATTAGAAAGTTATGTATGTTTATTGATATTTTAAGTCCTACCATTTACTAAAATGTGATAAATAACATGAAACTGTAACTCTGAAATTGTAAGGAAGCTCAATTCTAATTTTTTAAGATGCAGGAATGGCAATCGGATCGGATAAATCCGAGAGCAGAGAAATCCAACCCAATTCGATGATAATCTGCTCCGGTTGAAACCTGACCCGATTCTTTGACAATTGAATTTTTTCTGCACCTGGCTCGACCCGCCACAGTTTAAAAGAGATAAAATACAAAAAGTTTTAGATTTTAAAAAAATATATCTCGGGTGTACGGGGTAGATAATCCGAACCCTAAAAGCTGCATCTAATTGATCTACAATAATTTAGTCTTTCAACTGTAAAAATTTCACTTAATCCATAAATTATTATTTTTCCTTCACTTTGATCTTTACATGTGAGGTAAAATCTCACTGTTAATCTCTATTTAATTTTTCTTTTATTTGGCTAACGAAAGGTGCACGTGCATGACGCTTCGTTTATCAATGGTAGCGCTGGTAATTTTATAGGAATCACAAACATAATTTTGCATAAGACAGAAATGAGATTTTTATAATTAAAAATATGTAAATAAATATTAAAAAGATGAACCTGCTTCAAACAATAAATAAATGAAATAGGGAAAGATATTTCATATAAGAGAATTATTTTCTTTCAAAAGTAACTATTGTATAGTTTTTAAATAGTAAAAATTAAAAATGCAAATTTAAAAAATATTATGTACAAATATAAATTTTTTTATATGTTTTGAATAAAAATACATAACTATATAGTTTAGATTTAATTTTAACTGCAGTTTTTAAAATCAAATATTATGATAAAACATATGCAGTTTCTATATGCATATATAATTATCATTATATTTTTAATTTAAAATATATATATAATTTTTACAATAATAAGTATAATAAAAATGGTATATATCTGCTAAATTTAAATTTAAAATTAATTTTATAATTTATCATGCATATATGTTTTTTTAAAAATTCTTAAATTAATTATACAGAGATTTTAAATATTAAATAGAAGATTTTTTTTTCATAAAAATATAAAATAAAAATATTCCTAAAGAATATAAATTTATTTTGATTCGCATCGGCGAAGGGAATATGATATCTATCTGTCTCCCCAAAAACACCGACCCTGCTGAGAAGGCAAATTTCGCCCAGAAAACGGTTCGACTGGCCAAACAAACCCTTAAGATTTAAACCATTTTTGAACTTAAAACTTAAAAGACACCGGTTGAATTCGCGAATTTTTAAATGCGTAGAAGAGCGTCTTCAGTAAAATTCTTGTCCTCCTTGTAAAAAAAAAAGAAAAAAAAAAGGCGAAAGATACAGATTACAGAGGGAAGGCGAGTAAGAATAATTTTCCGTACGATAATGGAGCCGGGAAAATCGCCTACTGTGGAAAACCCTAATTCTAAAACTGATACTGCGGCGAAGAAAAGCAATTCTTCGAGTGACAAGAAGAAGAAGAGAAGGTCTGAATTCGAGTTCTGCGAGGTGTGCAAGCTGAATCACGATCAAGGCCACCGCCATAAGTACTTTCCCAGCCATACCAAGTCCCTCTCTACTTTCCTTTCTGGCTTCCACAACAAAAAGCTTTCCGATATCCGCTTCTTCCTCAAAAACCCTAGCCTTCTCCGCCCCGAACATTCCTCTCGTAATCGCTTTTGGTGCGTCTTCTGCGAGAGGGACATCGATGAGCTTGGTAGCTCGTTCGTTTGGTATGTATGAAATTTTATGCACTCATTTATGTGATTTTGTGTTTGGATGATGATGAGAAAACTGAAGAATATAATGGATGATAAAAGAGAAGGGAAGGACAAATTTGAAACTAAGAAATTCCTGTAGGTTAGTTTCGAAATATGGTATGGATGTCAAGGCATGAACACAATCGGTGCTTTATTTACTGTTTCTGATGGAAATGAAAATCAAATTTGAGTTTTGTTGTGCAAATTTTTATTTCTTTCAATGTAATCAAGCAAATACAGTATGACAATAACGTTTTTCCCTCTATTGCTTTTCTGAAATTAATGCTTCGGTTTGTTATATCAGTAGTAATGCAATTAATCACCTGGCAAGTGCGGATCATCTGAAGAATCTGAAGCATTTTTTATGGAAACATGGCGGAAAGATGGATCAGGTTGATGATTTTACAATATCGGAAGCTGATGTTGCTAAGGTATATGCCTTTGGACTGACTCTGTGTCATAGAAAGTTCTTGAATTTCATGGAGTTGTGCTACCATTCGTTTCTTATGCATGGTAACTAAACCTCTGCTTGTTGAGCATAACTGGCTACGATAGAAGATGATAAATCTTGAATCTTATATTAGCTCGTATTTCCGAAGAGGAGAGCAAAAGAAACAAGAGAATAAAGTTTTATTTTCTTTTGAAATTAAGGCATTTTATTTTTTCTAAGCTGAATTATTTACAGAACGGTAATTTCTTTGTCATTGTAGTGGGAGAAAAGGTGCAAATCATTGGAGAGCGAAGCTGTGTCATCTAATAAGGCATCTTGCAGACCCTTAGTTGGACCTTCAAATGATATCCACAATGAACTCAACTATGGAAATGTTAATAATTTTGAAAATAATAATATTGACTCTGTTAATTTGAGGATTTCAAATGGTGTTATGCCTTTACAATATCATACGAATGAGTATCAGGTATCCCATTCAGGATTCTCCAAGGTTGCAAATGCTAGCTTATTTCCAGAAGATGTTACCTCATCATTACCTATGGAGACCAATCCTGGCACAAATTTCAAAATGTTGAATGGTTTGACAGGTATGCATTTCCCATCTATATTACATCTTCCTCAAGTACTTTGTTTCTATTGTAACAGAGGTCCCTCCCACTGAAGGAAAATAATTATATCAGTTTTGTCTGATAATTATCTGGTTGGCTTATATTTTGACCAGGGAACACTACTTGTCAACATTCTCCTATGTTTAATAGTGGAAAATGGTTAGCTGATGGTCACCTCAGTACTTATGGAGTAAGTCTGTATATCAGCACTCTTTATTTCTGTAGTTTTTTTCTTAGTAGTATATTGACATTGAACTTCATTTTATTGTAGATGACTAAGTTACTTTACTTGCTAGTCGCTCTGTTTCTGATTCTTGAGGGATGGTTTCTATAATAGTTTCTAGTCGTTATCTAACCAAGAATTGCCTTATATGAGTGACGTTAATGTTAAATTTCCTAGGGAGAGTGCTTACTTTTGCATGCTTTACCGTAAGGTGTTCTCTTCTTTTTTTTCTTTTTTTTTTCCCTATGTTAATTTATCAATAAGAGAATTATTTGTTCGTACGAAGCAGTTCATGTTCTGTTGATCCATATAAACTAAACCATGCAAACACTTCATGTATTGCATGACCTTTTTCCACATTATTAGAAAATCAAGAACTTCCACCCATCACAAGACTCATGCTATCAATTCACAGTCATATGTTTCCTTTTTGTAGAAAATTTATGCTTTGAAGTTAATTTATATTATGGGCTTTTTAAGGAGCATATATTGTTCTTCTAGATGTATATGAATATCTTTGCGGTGGCAAACATCTGATGTTTTTGGTGTAGATGCGCCAGGTATATCAGAATGAAAGGATGGCAAAAGGAGAGATCAGTTCTCAGGGTATAGATCTTCAAAACTAGATTCCAATTATTTATTTATTTTCATATTCTGCAAATCTTGTACCTGGTTGTCTAAATTCCACATAGATGCATCACTTGAACCTTGTGTTCTTATGAATGCATTTATAGACTTTGCAAATTAAACCCACATACAGGTTTTGCATAGCTTAGTCCAGGAGCTTGATAGATTGGTATTTTTATCTGATGTGTCATATGGAGTGATCCTCATCCTGTGATTCTTTTTCTTCAGGTTTGCAGTGTCTCACCCAAATTACCGTGGCTCCTGAACAGTCTGGTGGAAATGTGTATTCTGGAGCACCACCTCCTTGGTTTGAAGCAGTTGAACAAAGTCAGCTAAATGTTGAACTAAAACCAGTGTTGTCGAATAAGCTGGGTAAGTCAAAGAAATTGAACCCGAAACGGGTGGGGGCAGCTTGGGCAGAAAGGAGAAAGATGGAGATGGAGATGGAAAAAAGGGGAGAGCTTGTCAAGAGCGAGTGCAATGCAAACTGGCTTCCTAATTTTGGTCGTGTTTGGCAATCTGGTACTCGTAAAGAGTCTAGAAAAGAATTTGAGTTTGAGAAGAAACAAAAATTACTCAAGGTTGATAGTCAACCTGAAGTGCCACTTAAGATACAGCCTTACATTAGCAAGCGAATGGTAAAATCCCAATTTTCATCTTAGTAGTAGTCTGTAGATTAGCAATTTTGAGGATAGTTATCAATGATGGTTAAAATCTGCATCATGTTGCATTCTCGTATGTAATGCGCTAGAACTGAACTTGTATCTTCTAAGTTTTATAAACAGAGCAAGTGGAAGTTTTATAATTGGCCTTGTAGATTCAAAAATCTTCTCTATGTGGTAAATGTGAATGGGATTTCTTACTTTTAACGTTTATATTTTGATTAATCAAATCATGAATATTTGATGGAATTGAACATTCGGACCATGCATTTTATCCATTGGATGAAATCAATGGCTCTTATGAAATTTATTAAATCAAAATTAAAGAAAGAAGAGCAATCTAGTGATCATTAGATTGTAGTATTGATTTCCAAAATAAGTTGGTTATAAATGGATATCAGCTGTAATGGCACGAAAGAGGACTCAAATCGTCAGAAATTGGCTAATTTATCAATTTGCTCAACTAAGATTACCTATATAAGGCCCTTAAGTACATAATTAATGCAAATAGAAAAAATTATAATCCACAGTACTATCAATTTCTTTCTGGAGTCCAAACAAAATCAATAAAATTCCAACTTAGGACACCTCAGTTCTGAAAATACAACACAACTATAAACTATATATAATATCCATTAAACGATTGATATACACCTTCTTGTCATTTTTTTTTTATAATATACACCTTCTTGTCATTCATACTATATATACTGACATTCCTGTATTTGACATATCATTTTTTTTTAACACCCAAAAACTTTCTTATATTCATCGTAATAATTTGCATTCACTATAATGGCATCAGTTCTTTTTACTAAATAATAAATATCTGCAGAAGTGGATGCTCAATAGTCATGGAATGAGCTTTAATTGTTTCTTCGTTACTCTATTGTATATGTTTTTGCAGGACAAAATCGTGTTGAATTTGATGATCCACCCTTGATTCTGAAATCCCACAATCTGCCTTTGGAAGAAACCAAATTCTCATCGCAAAGAAATTCCCAAGAAAACCATTTCTCAATCATCCTATCAACATCGTGTACAACCACATCAGTCACATTCCCTTTTCTTGCTAATACACCAGCAGTGTAGATCGCTGCCATTCTTCCTGGTGCTTCTGGTGCATTCCCTCTCGGTCCATCCACCACCACCACATCCCAATCGAGCTCGTAAACTTGCCGCGGTAGATTCTTCAGTGCAAGCCTGCATTTCGATTCTTGAAGCTTCACCGAGGATGGCAAACAGGCAGGGTTTTTCCTTGCGTGCTTTAGCAGTTTATAGGCTTCTTTTGCTGGTGTTTGGTGCTCAACTTTGTAGATTCTGGAGGTATTGATGTTGGACTTGATTTTATTTAGCTTTTCGGGATCGTCTTCGAGAAAGGTGGTTGTGCCTGCTGCGTTAATTGATGAGAGAAGTAGGTACTGATGTTCAAGACCAAAAACAAGAAGGTTGCAAGGAGCTCTACGAGTAATGAGATTTGAAAGAAGTTGGAATTCTTTATCAGTGAGGCTGGTGGCGTTGGGCTCGAATCGATATGTTGAGGACTCAGGGGAGTGGAATGGAGGTTTGGAACAAATGGTAGAAGGAGAATAACATGTTTCTTCAATGGGAGGCAGAGCAGGCATTGGACGTGAAGAAGAGGAATAAGTGGTTACTAAGATTCTAAGAAGCCTGAGGATTGAAATGGTTGTTAAGATGAAAATAAGGTAAGGTATGATTTTTTTCTTGGTAAAGTTCATTTTCTTGATTCCCAAACAGTATTTGAATCCAAATGATAGCTTCAGTTTGGCCTCGGGTGAGACCGGAGTAGAAGAGAATTGAACCAAGGGAGTTGCAGGGGATCGAGAATAAGGCACTTCTGGTGGCATTTTGTTTTTGAGTTTTCTTCGTAGCTAGCTAGCTATTTGCTTTCAATACCACCACAGCCACTACCATCACATCCTCCTTGAAAGATTAATAATGAGGTTTTTTTTTTTTTTTTTTTATGATTTTTAATTGTTTTTAAAATGGGTTTTCAAATTAGTATCTTCTTGAGTGAAGAAGAAGGAAAGGTTTTGCTTTCATTTTAAGTGTTTTATTTTCCTTTTTTTTTTTGCTTTACCTAATTGCTGTGGTTGCCATGTTGTGTTTGAGATATCAATCTGTCCCTTTTGAGATAAATGCTATAAAGTTTGATATCTCAAATCAACATTTTTTTACAATTAGACCCCCCATTCAAAGTCTCATTGCAGAGACCATTAACATTCATTCATAAGTAACATATTAATTATTATACCAAAAAATAAAAGTAACATATTAATTCATAAATGAGTAATATTAGTTTATAAATGTGTAACATTATCTATAATGAATAACATCGTTTCATAAATGAACAACATGAATAGTATTGGTCCATAAATAATTAACATTAATTCATAAATGATCAAAATGGAGAGGTCGAAATCCTTATTGTAAGGATCGCACTGTAAACAGTTCTCTCAAATCATGTTCAGAAGATGCCGACTTAGATCTTGGAACTTTTGAAGAATTGGTAATATTTTTTTAAATTCTATTTTAAAAAAAAAAAACATGTTTTCTTAGGGACTAGTTTGGTGGTTATGCGTGAAGTTGAAGAAGGGTACAGTGAATTGCAAGTCATTTTCAATCAATTTGACCGCATAGGAATCAATTAGTTGTTACATATGTATAGCTATTGATTACTGATTTTGATGGCGGATGGAAGAAAATGATACATATATATAGAGCTTGTGCATGGCAAATTCTAATTCGCTTATATGGTAGTGATTGGTGAAAGTTGGCTATAGCAATTCAGTAATATAAATATTTAATAGTTTGTGGGGGCATAAGCTCAAGGCAAGGAGATGGGGTACTGTGGTGCCTTGGTCTGTACAATTAAGGGATGTAAATGAACCATATCGAGCAAGCAAATGGGGTGTGCAAAAAATTGACTAACTGATTAAAACTATCAATCTAATATGTTTAGATTGGTTATTTTAGTGTAGTTGGATTTGATTGATTTTGAAAAATCAAAAATCGAAAGTCGGTTCGGAGTGTTAAAAAATGACCAAAATCAATCCAATCCGAACCGATCACATTTTTATTTATTTATTATTTATTTTTACAAAACATATGACAATTAGTTTAATATTATTGGTATGTACGCTTTGTTATATTAGCTTAAATTTAGAGTTGAATTACTCGATTATTGTATTAGTGTAGTAATTTTGTTTTGTTTTGTTTTAGTTTAATATGTTTATTTATCATGTTATTTTTTAATCATTTATGTGTTAGGTTTTGAAAAAAAACATAATTTTTTAAATAAAATTTAACCACAACAAATTTTTGGTACAAAAAAAAGCTCAAATGTCAAATATTCAAAGTAAAAAAAGTTTAAAAATTAAATTTTAAAATGTCTAAAAAAACTAAATAAAAGTTGAAGCAAAATCGATTAACCAAACTAATCAAATCCAATTACTAATTGGATTGGATTAGATTAGATTTAATGTATAGACCAGATCAGATCGGATTAAAAAAAANTAATATATATATATATATATATATATATATATATATATATTAGAAACCTTCAATAAAATGATGTGTTGATAACTGTTTATATGCACATATATATACGAGCATTAACTTTATATACGCAAATAAATATATACATAAAGAAAGAGCTTTACAACCCATAGGGAGAGTAACATGGTATTAGTCGAGCACTTAATTATGTTTTAAATAATTGCATTTTCTTAATTTCACTTTTATGAACAAGCATTGAACCGATCATTCAAAGGGATAACCAAGAACCTATTAATTATATCACTGAAGATCAAAGCCAAATGAACTTGAGATGGAAAGGTGATGCTTTTCAGAAAAGAAAAAAAAAAGAGTCAAAGGAAACGAAAAGGTTAAACAGAGACTTCCAAATCCAGCGCAGGCTCTAAACAAAAATATTCTCCGAAAGGAAGGGCTAAGAGCTTCAGGAGGGCTGTGGAATCCTTGACAAGTATCTGTATTATGTATGCTACTCCTATCTACCCTGAATTAGATTATGGACGCAAAGATGTCCAAAATGGAACCACAGTCTGATTTGATGAACTTCCATTACTGAAGTGGTCTCTCCAGGGCAGACAAAAGTCCAAAACCTGGATGATACTGCTCAATTTTAAACTATGAGAATGGTAAACGACAAATGAAAACATCATAAAGTAGGGAACCAAACAACTCAAACATTATCTAAATCGAATATATTTATTTATATGCATTATATTCAGATTCTGTTCATCAAAAGAAGTACAACAGTAGCCATTATCAGAACTCAAATAAACTAGTCGAGCTACTTTACAGAGCATCCAATTTTTGCCAGGCCACAAAATCATATTTCAGATAACACTTTTATTTTTTTAGGATAAAGGTGCTGAAAGTGCAGGATGAGAGAAGAAAGGGCTAGGAAAATGATAAATATCAGCAACCATAACACCTCAGATTCTGCAAAACCATATAGGATTGGTGGTAAAAATCCAAAACCTTGCTTTTGGTATACACCATGCACATCCAAACAGACAGGAAGTTCTCCTAGTTGTAATGAGTTTATTATTATCCAAAAAAATTAAAAAAATGCAGGAAGTTGTTCAGAAAATCCATTAGTATAATAACCAAACATTCAGTCAGCAGAGTAACAAAGTGGCCGATCACTAAAAACTAAAGCAAGATACCAGATCCTCCTGGACAAACGTTCCTCCATTCCTTGTTCCAGCAACTAAATATCATTAAACATCATATTACAGAAAGTATCTGAAACAAAGCAATTACACGGAAACAGTCATTCGTTTGCGATTCCTGTGACATAACATCCAAATGAAAGTTAGAACACTATTGTTACTTTGTTAGAATAACAGAGAAAGATACACAATTTTTGCCATGTATTTGTGTCGGATAAACCCAAGGAAAATAAAAAGAGCAAAAAAGGAGATCCTATACAGTTGGATTTTACAAGGACTTTATCAGCAGAAAAACATAATAAAAGAAAAACCAAATTCACAGACCGAGGAAGCATACACAGCTATATATGTCACAAGATAGAGGGGCTATAGCCGCTATAGCAAAGTTACTCTCAGTTCAGCAGCATAGAATCTAGGCACTGTATCCAATACACATGAGCCATTTTACTTCTTCAACACCATTACTGTTTCATCAATTTAACTTGTGAACTCCATCTACATTCTTCAAATTGTACCTTTAAAATGAAGACCGGACTCATAAGAAGAAAACCAGGAGAGCCTAATCTTCACCTCGGATAGCTCTCTTGCCGTATAACTTACTACTGCTCTGTACAATTCAGGCCAGCAAGGTAGACCTGAGACTGAATAATTGTCCTCCCTATCTTGAAACCTGGAACCACTGTGAACCCCACGTTTGCCCTGGATTTACATGGCAATAACAATCTCCTAGTGACATCTTCCATGTAGACCATTGAAAAATCTACTCCTCTTTCCACTTGAAATATCTCCACCACTGGATCAAATGAAAAGGCTAGCTTGTGTAGCGTCCAAATCGAGCTCGCCATGTTAACAAATGACTCGTAGAACACACTCAGAGACCTCCATGAGTTCAATACCGCTTCTTTTCCATCCAAATTACTGAAAATTGACGATTCCATGGACGGGTGGATAATCTCTTGGTACTTGCTCTCACAAAATTTCGAAAATTCACAATTTCGATCCCTACTTAGCAGCTCCATTGGACTGCTCGATACGTGCTCGAGTAATTGCTTCAGTGAAGTACTTTTCTTATCTGATTCCGAAGCATGCCCATTAGACAAACTTCCAATCCCATTTACACCAAAACCCTTGGAATCAAAACCTCGGAACATTCCCAAGCAAACATACGACAAAAAAGCATAGCGATTATGCGCTTTCTTGGCATAATCAATATTTGGATGAACCAAATTAGCTGCCAAATCCAAATCCCAGGCGGCTTTCCTCATCAACTCTATCAAAATCTTAGTAAATCTATTTGTTAATCTACAGACATCATGTAATACAGAATCAAAGACTCTAATCGACAACAAAACCTCACAAGATGTATTCAAATTATCAGATAACCTCTTTGACAACTTCAAATTAGACTTCTGAATCTCCCCCAATTTCTTCCTTAGCGCCAAAACTTCGTTGTCTTTCTGATCAATCTCTGCCTGTAACCGGTTCGAAACGGTTCCTAGTGTGCGAAGTTTGCTCTGGTTCTCTTGCACCTGAGCTTCCAAGCAAGACCCAGTAGGCAAACCAGTGTCAACTTCAGGGTTGTTACAAACATCTACGAAGGAACGCTTCAATTCAGAGAGTCTCTGAAGGTGCGAGACCAGAGCTCGATCAGCAGCTTTAATATTTTCCTCAACAAAAGGAACATGGGCCGTCTGTAATTGAAGATACGAAGCTTCAAACGAGGAAACAGTGGCGAATATTGACGAAATCAGGGCCTGGGACACCTGGGTATTGATTGGTCTGATCTGGGTGTGGCTCAAATACCTTGCTTTTGTCAACACCTCTTGTTTCCCGAACTGGGTCTCGCTCGAATTAGGCTTTACTACTGTTGGTTGTGGCGGCGAGAAATTGCAGGCCGAGTCCGGTTTGATAACCACAACCTTCTGGCCGGTGATTACATCTTCGGCGGAGTCGAGCAGAGAGAACCCGTCTGCGTCCTCTGTTTCTTCTTCTGCAAAGAATTCGAAGGTTTTGGCTTTGAAAGCGAGGGCAAATTTCTGAAACATTTCAGAGATTTGTGGGGGTCTTGAGGAACCATCCATTTCCGGCATTTGTCAGGTTCTCTTCGAAACAGATTGGAATTAGACTTTCTTCTTTCCCTTCGCAAAGCTAGCACAGAAAAAGTATAACAGAAAGAGAGAGAGATTAAGAACCCTTGGGTTCTACTTCTGCTTGTGAGAAGTGCTTTGGATATCTTGGAAGGAAGGTATGTGGGTTTGGCTTGCTAGAGTATGCCTTTCGTATTTGTTTAATATTTTTTAATAATTTATAATTTATATTATTATTTACTTTGTATTTCTATTTAGCTCTCCATGTTAACGCTGACTTTCTAAAGAATTTGGTAACGGTAATAAGGGAAAAGACTAGAATGACAAGGAGAGTAGTCAATTGTCGATGACTGACACTATTTTGGTAGGTAAATATTCTATATATTCACTAGAGAGATGAAATAGTATACTCCTAATTGGAGTGGTTTTGGGTCTTTTTCTTGCTTCTGAGTTCTAACTTCTTCAAGTTTATTATGGGGTGAGAGAATAGTAAAGGCATTCACCCACTAACAAGTAACTAGGACCTCAATCATAATGATAATGAAACTCTCTCTTATGTATTAAATGGTTCAATTAATACAATACCACCGATCATGTGACTCTAATAAAAGATTTTAAATGTTTTTTTTTTTTTTCTACTTCTTCAATCACAATCTACATTTAAGGAATAGGATGAATAAAATAAATTTCAAGAAAAAAAATTTACCTGTCAATTTAAGATTACAGACTGTTTTGGCACTCAAAGAAATATACCAATACCTTTTGAATACTTGATTAATTAATCCTCATGCAGTTATGCCCTTTTCTTGGCTCGAGAAAAATCGACACTTTTTCCAACTTTTACAAGGTTTTGTAGTATTATTATATTAGTAAGACTAACAATTAATTAAGATTATGCCGCATTTACAGTAGAATAAAGATTATCCTTTTTTTTTTTTTTTGGGCAATCAGAATAAAGATTATCTTGTGTTCACTGCGGATTGCCTTTAGTTTGTTTCAGTTGAATAAATGAAACCCAGAACTGTTTCTTTCTTTCTTTTTCATTTTTGGTCCAAATAATCTCCCCCTTAAACTTTATTATGTCCACTAAGGCAGACAAGGAATTTTACAATGTGATATTGCTTCTAGACAGTACAACATTAATAGATCTGCTGGAGCCTTTTATACTGGTTTAAATCTTTAATTTGCAAACATTTTCATTTTTTTGGGTAAAATTTGCAAATATTTTCAAGGAAAAGAAAAATAAGCATGAAAAAGTTTTATTGATAAAGAGAGCATCTTTATTTTGTCATTGTGAGGGGTATATTGTAGAGAGGTTCAACAATTTCACTGCTCCGCTGATGAACCACTGTTCCATGTTTGTTTCTGTCCTGTGGGTGCGTCTGTTTAGGACTGCCAGCACTATAGCTTTTTTACACCTTTGAAAGTATATCAAATGCTTTTAGAGCAGTGCTATTAAAAAAAAAAAAAATGCTTTTAGAATAGTGTCTAGCGGGTTCACCATTCTCAATCTGAGCTAACAGGTACTACCAAAATCAAATACATAAAAACAAAATAGATATCCTAAGGTTGACATAGCTATATAGGTTAGTTTTGCAAAGATATATTGAAACTGTATATATAGTTCCAGATTGTAAAAAATAAACTTCTTTTTTTCGATAAATATAAAAAAAATAAAAAAGATAACTTGAAAGTTCTTGCTATATCACCTGCAAATACCATCCAAAATAATATTTTACCAGTTCTGAATTCTAATTTTGACCCTTGAGAAATGCCAAGGAAGAACAATATTGTTTGGTGAGAAATCAAGGCTCTGATTGAGAGGAGAAAAGCTTCAGTGAGCCCGTCTTACAGTCCTACGTGGTCCGCCCAACCACTCACATAAAGACAAGTGTTTTTCAGCCCACATTTTCTCTATCGCTTTGCTTTTCATCAGGCCAACTCGTTTTTTATTTTATTTTTTTAATACTTTTCTCTTTCTTTCATCCAGTTTGACACATTTATTTTTGTTTTTCACGCCTTTTCTCTCTCTTGCCTTTCATCTGAGCTCATTTTTTTTTTCTTTTTTTTTTCTTTTTTCTGGGATGTATTAGAACATTTTTGACTGAATGGGTAGATTAAAAGTGTATGAAGGAAAAAGAATAATTGAAAAAAAAAAATGACCTATGAAAAGCCGAAAGAGAGAGAAAGAGAGTAAAGGCGTAAAAAAAAAAAAAAAATTCTGTGTCTTTATGTTTAGAATTGGAAGAAGAAAAGAGAAAATGAAAAAAGTATAAAAAAAGAAAATAGAAAACGAGTTAGCCTGATGAAAAGCAAAGAGAGAGAGAGAGAGAAAATGTGGGCTGAAAAATACTTATTTTTATGTGAGTGGTTAGCGGACCACGTAGGATTATAGGACGGGCTCACTGAAGCTTTTCTCGATTGAGAGGGTAGTTTAGCAGCTCTTATTTTTGATAATTTGGGTAGTTTAGCAGCTCTTCCACGAAGTCAAAATAAGGAGACCACATGCTAAATCAACTGTTTTCAAACAGTTAGTCATGTCATCCACTTTGAAATAGTGAAATTTGATTGCTCATGGATTTTTTTAATTATTATTTGAACCTCTAATACTATATTGTATTTGCTTTACTAATTGTCAAATTTCAATTTATTAATGCGGTACCCTATGAAATAAATAATAAACCAAAGAGAAGAAAGATTCCCTTGCCAGTCAAAAAACCCTTTTTTTTAAGGTTTATTTTGTTCCTCTATAATTTGTAATTTTGATGATCACATACATTTTATAAGTCAATGAGAAATTAGAAACCCACATTGGTATAGTTCAGGTATATATCAGGGTTGACATTCTGGTATATTTATAATTTTAATGTACTCTGTTTTGTATTACAAATATTGCATACATAGGATAGGCACTTTGTTGAATTGTCATAGCAATCATGGTGTCTCTCTATTTGTTCGCATGCTTCATCAACAGGCCTCCTCCGTTATTATACTTTGAAAGTTGAAACAAAAAATCAATTAAAATAGTTTCCCTTTTACTACTATTATTATTATTTAAATACTTTAGTTTAATTAACAAATTGTTCAATTAAGAATGTATTTCTTTTTTCTCTTTTTACGTCAAAAATAAATAATTAAGAATGTAAACGTTATTCCAGGGAACAAAATATTTCGAGAATTTTTCAGAGCTTTTTTTTTTTTTTTTTCCTTGTTCCCATCTATTCTTTCCCAATATCATGAAACATGGGTTTAGTTCTTGGTACCGCATGATTTTTGTGCTGTCAGAGGTTTTCATCGATTTAGAAAGTTAAAGCATTTTTTTTTTTGGGTAAAAGAAAGTTAGAGCATTTGTTAGGCATTATTTACCTCAAATTATACAAATCATGAATAACTGAACCTGTCATGATTGATGAAGGTTTCAAATAATTTTTTGTCCACTATTTTTTTTAATAAAAAAAAAATTCACACTAGTACTCATAAGTTTAGCTGAGTGATAAAACGAACAGGATTTGTAAGCTTAGTCTAATGATAAAACTATTTAGAATATATTTTTAGATTAAAAGTTTAATCATTTATGGGTGCAAAATTCCTGTCTCTCAATAAAATAAAAAAACTTAGTTCACCAAAAAATAAAACAAAATATATCAATACCAGCTTATCATATTCACATTTAAATATATAAAAATGGCCGAGTTATATAAAGGAGTTCGGCCCATGGGCCCATTAGAAAAATCCACAATTGATAGCTTGATGGGCCTTAGACGGACAAAGAGAGTTGAAGGTATTTGCCGATGGTTTCGGACAGCCGTCATGCGTTGGGCTTATTATAACCAGCAACAAAAGTTGGAACAAACGCAGAAGTATTTGCAAGTGTAAAAGTATTTTAAATTGATGAAGTCGAGTATTCTAAGCAGTCGTAAAAATAATTAGATTTGTTATAAATCTTAGTAAACCTGGGTTAAATTAAATCACGCAACTAAAAATATGGTTAAACAGATTGGAGGCAAATGATTTTAGGATTTTATTATAATAGAAAATTATCTACTTGAAAAAAGAAGAAGAAGAAGTTACGAGTAAATAGAAACTTTACTTCATTTTGGACGCAATAGAAACTTTGCATGAAATTGTATTAATTGTAACCAAATTGAGCAGTTTCTTCCCTTGCATTGCTTCCCAATTGGCCAATTGGGTAACAAATTAATTCCATCTATATATGGTTCTGCATATGAAATTTTGAATTCTTGAGGGAACTTTTGTATTTGTTTTTTATTTTTTTTTAGTGAATAAGAACATTTTTGTTAATAAAAAAAAAGTCTTCTCAAGTATTATAAATCCCAGACCGATGGTTCTGCATAATGCGGCATTTCAGCATAGAATTTTCTAAAGTAATAACAAAAATTGCATTTGTAGATATAAGCATTGCAGATAGATAGATCTGGCAAATTTCAACACGATCCATTAATACGACACAAACATTAACGATTTTTATGGATTTGAGTTTGTCTGAAACGGGTTGAGTTGATAACGGATCAACACGTTATGAACCTGTTATCTTAACGGGTTTACTCACAAAAATTCGTTAGACCCAATAAGGATCCATTAGTCATTAATGGTATTTTAGTAATTTATTAAGAACAAAATTTAATTTACTAATAATGATAGATGTAGTACAAATTTTATTATGTACAATAAATTAACTTTTCGGAACAAGAAGTGTAACATCCCGTTTCGAGAAAAATAATAAAATTTTCAAGTTTGACCAGTTTGACTTTTAGTGGGCTCGGAGTTGACTTTTTGTGTGAGCGTGCTATGGTTTTGACCGGGGTACCGTTGTGTAGAGCTAGTCGATACGAGTTCGTAGACTAGCAGCACGCTCGATTCGGAGTTAAGACCGAGAAGTTATAGTTAAATTTGTGTGAGTGGCAATTTGGTAATTTAATTGAGACTGGACTTAAAAGGACGAAAATGCCCTCACCTGTCTTTTTAAAATTCCAGAAAATTCTGGAAAGAGGAGAATTTTTTTCCGGAGCCGACAGTCACGCAGCCACCCCGCGCCTCCTTTCTTCCGCCGGTAACGGCCGTTTTCGCCACCGGATCGGACCGGCTCCAACACGAAACTTGAAGCCGGCAACCTCCTCTTCCTTTTCCCACCGGTGGTTCGCCGTGAAACCACCTGGATCACCGGAAATCGCAACAAAACCGAGAGCTCGTGAACAGTTTGAACAGTCGCGACACCACCTTTGGCCGGCCATATCTCATTGTTCCGGTGGAGTTAAGGAGAGTTCTTGGTACCTTTGGAAAGCTGGGGCGACGATCTACATTTTGGTACCAAGTTTGACGCCGGAAACTGCCGGAGTACGCCGGAAAACCGCTGCAAAGTCTCGGAAAAACCACTCCGAGGCAGTCACCTTTCCGGCTAGATCTACTCCGATCTCCGGCGAGTGGGACGACACAGCCACCACCATCGGACTCAGAACACGCCGGCGACCAGATCTGCACTTTCCCGAGCTCCGACGACCACCACACGCGCCCCACGCGCCGCCGTGACCGAGCCTCACGCGCCGCCGCCGTTTTGCTCCACCGCCGGCGAGTGGTTGCTCACCTGCCGTCCCGACGCGTTCCGGAGGTCGTGGGCAAGCTTGCTGTCCAGTCAATTTGACTCAATTTCGGTCGGATTTGGAAACGCCCAATTCCGGTTGAGGTCCGATCTTCCGGGATCGATTCCGATCAATTGCTACAACGAATCTTGAAATTGAAGGTAGTTTCTCGTTCCTTGCATCTTCAATTTTGTTTCGGTATAAAGTTTGTTGAAATCGGACTTGAAACGGAAAAATTCATTGAATTTAGGGATTTTTGCCGATTAAGGGCATTTTTGTAATTTTTAAAAATATTGGGACATTTTCGTAATTACTGAAAATGTTGGGCAATCTTAGTATTTAGTGTTTTAATCTTGTATTTGGAGGCTTAGAGGATTCTACGAGCCTTTGGTTAATTTTTCGGTTTTTTTTTTTAAAAGATTTTTCGGTAAATTATTTTTAGGTGTTCGTGCACGTTCGAGGGCTGGACCGGAGATCCAGCATGAGCACGCTTCAGACCTGTGAGTGCATTTATTTTCTAAATAATTTGGGGATATATGATATATTTGATTTCATTTCTATTAATTTGTTTTGATTGAATTTTCTTATGCATTTAAATTAAGATTATTAAATATGTTTTATGATGATTTAAATATT
>QANX01005347.1:0-11481 GCA_003254975.1 Ochetophila trinervis | reverse complement strand
TGGTTGGGTTTTACAATTGTTGTTTGCTGAGTTTATACCGATTTGGTTTTTATCGGTTGGTTTCTGATTTTAATTGATGGTTTGATTTTATAGATTGTGGCCTATGGCCTTTGGTTTCAGATTTTGACCCATTTGCTTGATCGTTTATGAAATTGTGTTTGACCATCAATTAATTATTATAGATTGCATTTACGTTTTTAGTGTTTGGTACGTGATTTTGATAATTGTTTTAAATTACGTTTTCGCCCCTAAACCGTTTTTATTGATTTAATGATTTGGGGTAAACCGAGAGTTTTGCGAAATGATTTTCAAAATGGGGAACCTTTCAACTGAGTGACGTGAGGTTTGAGTGTAAAGGTTTTAACGGTTGAAATTGTATTTTGTAGTTATCTAGGAGCACTCACGGAGATATTTATATCTCACGTTTTGTTATTTTTACTTCGTTTCCTAGGTACTAGTTGCAGGTTCCCGTGGACTACCATCGGCATTTCGCATCGGCATCGCATCCGCTTATCGCATCTGTTTATTACTTCTTCTTATGTATCAGACTCTGATCTTATTCTGTTCATTTTGGATTTGTATCATTTATATTTTTGTCTATCACTTTTAGTGGCTCTGTCATTTCCACCTACTTCATACATTGTTTCTTATTTATTCATTATGACTCGTTAATTTATTGTGGTGCTTATTTTATCTACTTTCGTTCATATCTTATTTACTATTTGTCCCATTATTGTTTATTTGTTTATTTGATTATTACCCCTTTCGGAGGAGGATTCTGTCGGTTGCCCCGAGGGGTTCTGGTGGAATCTTCCTCAGGCGGGACCTCTCCGGGAAATCCGGAGGGATTTCCGGGGCGGGTCCTGTCAAGAAGTAATTTACATTTACATTTATATATATATATATATATATATTACAATTTTTTTAACTTGAATATTTCTAATTTTATTATATATTCAGTTTTATATGATATCATTAATTTAGAAGAACTCACAGAATATGTCATTACATCGAGTATTGAACAAACTAAATTATGACAATGCTCTAACACATTTTTCTATTGATGATTAGATGTATTGAAATTTAAGTGGTATGCATTATTTAATTTTTCTATATCAATTTGGATAATAATATACCATTTAACTTTTTTTTTAGGTGTTTTGCCTTTTATGTTTTGCTCATTATGGTTGAAGATGTCATATGCATCGGATTGTCTATGCAAAAAATGAAAATATGGTTGAAATTGAATATGTTTATGTATTATTGTTATTTCAAATAATATTGTTTTAAATTTTTATTATTCATTTGTAGAATGATTTAAGTATTACGTTTGTGTAGTTTATTATTTTTTAATATGTATTAAGTATATTATTTTAGTTTTTATTTTTGATTTATAAAAAGATACAAATATTTTATGGTTATCTTTGCTTCATTAGTTGTTAGTATAGACTATGAATTATAAATCAAATATATTTTTATTTTTTTAAAAATAATTTTGAAAAAAGTTAACGGGTTAGATAATAGGTTACACAATAATTTTATGAACAGGTTTGAGTTTACATATTTTAACACGAAAGCTTAACGGGTTGGGTTTAGTTAAGAAAATTTTAACACGAATATGACACAAACACGATACGACACGACACGTTGCCAAGTCTATAGATAAGTGATGAACTTTTTGTATGTTACTATAACGTACATATATAAACTTTTTTTATAGTCTTTACCATTTGGAAATTTGTCCTATTTATGTTTGATTTGAGCGGAAAGATAGCCTTAGTACACGCATAAACATATATATATATATAAATATAAAAAATAAAGAAAAAATAAAATACATATATTGGACACTAGAACGTGGACACTAGATATATTTTATATTATATATATAATTTTGCCATAAAACTTACATGGTATCATAGCTTCAATTTTGGTCAGAATGAGTATATCGGCTGAAAACTATTAACTAGAGATCTTGATCTCGTTATTCTAGTATAACAATGCCACGCACTTATTATGTTCCAGTATGGTGAACATATTATAACTTAGGTTACAAGGAGAAGGAACTCTCAAACTATGCAACATACTTGAAGATCTATCAGTAGTTTTAACAATTTTCCCTCTCTATCTCCTAGACTTTCACCATCTTCAGATGATTCTTTAAGAATATCATATTCTTTTGTTTCTATCCATTTTCAAAATCTTACCCTTCATTTTCATTCCACTTCAAACCTTTTGGAATACACTTATATTTTCGAAGAAGCTTAAATTTACCCTATTGCTCAACCTCTTATTAGTCCATATTTCATCTCCATTTCGGAGCTATCCATCTTATCTTAAATTTCCATGGTGGACAAAATATCCCTGCAACTGCAAGGATATTTCTCATTAACAGAACATTCATGATCTATGAACATGCTGTTATTGGCTCCTTAACCTAGGAGGAGTGTTGAAATAAGTGATGTGCATTTATAGAAAGTTATAGAAATTGCTTAGGTAATTAGATTTATAGAATTATCTAAACTAACATATAAAAATCTAGAAAAATGTAGTCTAGCACCATGTTAGAAAAATTTTGAAAACTCAAACCTACTTTAAATATGTATAAATAGGAAGCCTAGCTTCCATATGTAACATAACAATTAAAAAGAGCAAGAAACAAATTTGCTATTCAATCTATCTACTAGTGTCCCATGTTTCACTTATTAATTAAATTCATTATCATTTGTTTATCCTATTCATTATTAAACCAAAAATATTTATATATTCAATCATCAAAAACTAATATTAATTAATAATTCAATTGGTATAAGTACATTTACATAATAAAAAACTAATAATAATAAACTTAATTGTTGATTTTTTCTTGAGAAATTGGGTTTTTTTTAAAAATACAAAATTAATCAAAGGACTCAACGTTGAGAAAGTAGGGAAAAAAAAGACATGACAGACTCATTAAGAAAGAAAAAAAAAACCTAAAACGAAATCTACAAAGAGCTTGAGTTCGATGGGACATTTCAATCCATTGACCCAAGGCGACTTATGCAAAAACTCATTGATCATAAACATATATAAAATCAAATTAGTTTCCATGGGCCTCGCATGTTGGTAATTCTATATGCTTTATATATTTATTTATTTTCTTCCTGTTTAAATGATTGAATTTAAATCTTCCTTGTTTTCCGAAGCCTGAAAAATATTGTTGATAATTTCATGAAAGCTCTCAAATTTAAAAACTCATTTTGTTTTTTGCATGCGGTTTCTAGCAATTATAAAGTGGGAAATAGAGACGTACACTGTCCATGTCATACATTTATATTCGCATCTCGTCAACCATACGAGTATATACAATATGGAATTTATCAGCCAGGAAATCATCTCACGCAGGAGCTAGTCAAGTTCTCAAATCAAAATCTTCAGCTGTACTGTTTATATATATATAATATGCGTGCATTTCTACATACACATTGTACAAATTTTAAACAAAAAATTTTAAACAAAAGAAAAGCTATGCCTAGCCTTTTTTAATTTTAATTTATTTATATGCGAAAAAGTTATGCATGGCCGAAAAAAAGTAGCTCTGTTTTATTTTATTATTATTATTATTATCAATAATTCATTACAATTAACTAAAGAAATTGACAAATTTCGATCAAAATTTAAATTTTTAAATTAAAAAATGTAGTTTCAATAGCTTTTACTACTAGATCAGTTTGCATATGTTAAACGGGATTTGGAAAAAGTGATGAATTCATGCTTGGACCTTTCGTTTTTTAAATGGAATAATGCTGATGCTATTAGGTTGAACAAATTAATCTCATGCATTGAAAAGCCATAATTACCCTTAAAGACAAATTCCATTATATCCCTCTTTTTTTTGGCTAAGAATCCCATTGTATCCTTTTTGTCATGCATAAATATGTACCTACATTATTATTATTATTTTTTGGGTAAATGATATTTACCTACGGTATAGTTAGTACATGAGAGTCAAATAAGGGCAACTTTGAGCTTTCAACATCTCAGAGGTTCTGATTATCAAAAAACATCTCAGAGCTTCTGGCATTTTATATTATAAAAGTAAAATCTCAGTAGTCCCGGGCGGATGGTGCATAGTCCCATACCCAAGTTAATCACAGCCACAGAGACACAGGCTCTGAGACTTTTGATTTGAACAGTACAAGAGAAAGGTGGGAGAGATAAATGTGAAGAAGGAATGCTTTAATTAGCTAAACATGGTGAAAAATTTTAGTCGATTCAAACAATAAAGATAAAAGATTTGGTGTTATCTGCCGAATGATGATAATATTTTATTATTATATAAATTATATTAAATGAAAATCAAGTAGTACTGGAAAATGGGTGTGTGCTGTGCTCAGAGACTACTGCGCGTTAAGGCTGCTGCTGTTGCAAATGTTTGCGGCTTCATGGCATTGCCTGTCGCCTAATGCAACCGAAAACAGAAAGAAACAGAAATCAAACTCCTCATTAATTCCTGGACAGCAGGCTAGGGGTTACTAAAAACATGTATTTCTACATTGTACCATTTCAGCCTATTGCCTGTCCCCCTCTCTCCTCTTTGTCTGCAAACCTTCATATTCATATCTCAACGCCAACCCCTACACACACTCTCTCTCTTTCCTTAATTTTTTTTTTATACATTAATTCTCTCTTCGTATTCCAATATTAGCCGACAAACGTATCACAAGCAAACATACGATTTGAGAAAATTTTTATTTTTCTTTTTCTTTTGGGGGACTGCTAAATAATATTTTATAGGTTATTAAATTTAAATTTTACACTAATAATTAGAATTAGAAGAGATACTGATATGTAGCATAACTGCTATATATATAGGCCAACTTCCTCCTCATCGTTCCATTTCAAAAAAGACTTTTAGACAGTCTGGCCTATTGCCTGTCCATCTCTCTTCTCTGTCTGCAAAATCTTCATATTGATTTCATGACAAAGAGAGATATATATTATATTGATATTTACAGCTATCGATGGTTTCAAAAAGTTGAGCTTCTGAACAACTGCTTCTGCTCTGCAGCCCCTTAGCAGCGTCCTTTTTCAGACTTGAGCTAATTCTCTCTCTTTTTTTTTTTTCATTTCAAGCACACTATAGAGCCACTAAATAGCAAAACTACTCTTCTTATATCAAAAACTTTCTCCTTATGTTTTTTTTTTACCAAAGCACTCCTTAAACAGGATAAAAGATAATCTAATCAATTAAAAGTTCATTCTTCCCTTAACCATACATATATATTCAATTCAAAACTTTTTTATGTTCAAAATACTTACCAAATATATATATATTTTTAAATGTTCTCGTTACTTGAAACCATTATTCCTTGCAAAGAGGCTCCTGGCAAAGATTTTAAAAAAAAAAAACTTTTAATCATGATAAAATGCTCAATCTTTGTGTTCCCTTTTTTTTTTTTTTCTCTTCTTGTGTGGCTCCTTAAAAGTGTATTTTGAGCCCTTATCTTAACTTGAGCCTCGTCATTTTGGTTCAGTGTCTGTTTCCGCAGGGACAAGATGTAACTTGTTAATAAATTATTTAATTGGTATACGTACATTTACAAAAAAATAAAAAAAAGAAACTAATAATAATGAACTTAATTGTTGATTTTTTTTTTGAGAAATTGAGTTTTTTATATACAAAAGTATTCAAAAGACTCTACGTTATGAAAAAAAAATACAGACTCATTGAGCAAGAAAAAATAATCTAAAATTAAGATTAGGATATTTTCCATGTATCATCGTATTAACAATAAATAAAATAAAAATAAACACTAATTTGTAGCCTAGCTAGCAATTATTTCACCAAAAAAAATAAAAAGCCTAGCTAGCAATTATATAAAATTTATTAATAAAAGAAAAATAAGAAAGGGTGAAATAGTCATTTTAACGATGGGATCATTTTTATGAAAGCCCCCTATTCCCACTTGCACCTTTTTTTACCGTTTTCCACCCAGACTGAGAAAACTCACTGTTTCTTGTCTTGTCATTTAGCACTTAGCACAGATAGAGAGAGAAAGAGAGGATGTGAGGGAGGGAGAGAG
The DNA here is from genome assembly GCA_003254975.1 of Ochetophila trinervis. Classification (NCBI taxonomy): domain Eukaryota; kingdom Viridiplantae; phylum Streptophyta; class Magnoliopsida; order Rosales; family Rhamnaceae; genus Ochetophila; species Ochetophila trinervis. Next base: position 5,413 of record QANX01005347.1, on the reverse strand, counting down.
GGAGACTAAGGCAACAACCCGACCATTCTTAAACAACCATTTGGTTAGGGTTTTAGGGTTCTGGGGAAATGGGCTCTTAGTAAATAGCGATAGACTTTCAGACAGTCTTGTCTATTGCCTATCCATCTCTCCTCTTTATTTGCAAAATCTTCATATTGATTTCATGACAAAGAGAGATATATATTATATTGATATTTACAGCTATCGATGGTTTTAAAAAGTTGAGCTTCTGAACAACTGCTTCTGCTCTGCAGCCCCTTAGCAGCGTCCTTTTTCTGACTTGAGCTAATTCTCTCTTTTCTTTTTTTTTTTCATTTCAAGCACACTATAGAGCCACTAAATTGCAAAACTACTCTTCTTCTATCAAAACTTTCTTTCTTTTCCTTATGTTATTTTTTTTTCCAAAGCACTCATTAAACAGGATAAAAGATAATCTAATCAATTAAAAAAGTTCATTCTTTCCTTAACCATACATATATATTCAATTCAAAACTTTTTTATGTTAAAAATACTTACCAAATATATATATATATTTTTAAATGTTCTCGTTACTTGAAACCATTATTCCCTGCAAAGAGGCTCCTGGCAAAGTTTTTTTTAAAAAAAAAACTTTTAATCATGATAAAATGCTCAATGCCGCATTCCAGAAACCAAAAGGTTTTTAGATCTTATACAATACACCGTCAAGACTTGGATGTTTTCCAATTTATCCTAAAAAAATAAAATAAAAATAAGATTACGATATTTTCCATATATCATCGTATTAACAAAAAAAAATAAAAATAAACACTAATTTTTAGCCTAGCTAGCAATTATATAAACTTTATTAATAAAAAAAAATTAGAAAAGGTGAAATAGTCATTTTAACAATGGGATCATTTTTATGAAAGCCCCCTATTCCCACTTGCACCTTTTATTTTACGGTTTTCCACCCAAACTGAGAAAAGTCACTGTTTCTTGTCTTGTCATTTAGCACTTAGCACAGATAGAGAGAGAAAGAGAGGATGTGAGGGAGGGAGAGAGAGAAAGACTAAGGCAACAACCCGACCATTCTTAAACAACCATTTGGTTAGGGTTTTAGGGTTCTGGGGAAATGGGGTCTTAGTAAATAGCGATAGAAAGGGAAAGTTGCAGCGCCGTTTCTCTCTCTGTTGTAATGGCTACTCACCAACACCTCAGCCTTTCTCTCCCCCCTTTCTCTCCTATAAAAATTCAACAAAAGTTCAAAAACAATGGTGGGTTTCGTTTCTCTCATCCTCCTCTGTACAGGCCAAACCTTGCCATATATAGGCCAAACTCTTCCTCCTCGTTCCGTTTCATAAAAAACTTTCTCAGCGCCAACCCTTACTCTCTTTCTTTGCAGTAAAACCCTGATTGAAAGTTCTACAACAAATGTCAAAACTTTGCCTGAGTGCAGCAACACTTTTACGGAGAGCTTAATGATTTTATGAAGAGGTATTTAAGCGACTTAAGAACTAGTGAACGAGGTAATTTTGATGATTTAAATAATTTCTGTTTTAAACGTATTAGGCTTTGTTGGATATTGGATATCAACAAACTCCGTTGCCACCTTCATGTTCGTTGATATCGAATAGCCAACAACGTCCAATATATTTTAAAGCAAAAATTGTTTAGATTGTCAAAATTGCGTGGTTCTGAATTAGTTTTCAGGTTGCTCAGATACATCATCAAATTATAAAGTCATCCGTGAAAATGTTATTACACTCCGGCAAAGTTTTGGCCATTTGTTGTGTGGTACCGTTGAAGAAGGAACTATAAGATCTGAAATAAAAAATAAAATAATAAATCAAAGCTTTGAATACTAAAAGGTTTTTTTGTTCGATTAGTGAAATAATAGTACAGCTTTGCTAGCTAATTGGGTTTTTGTTTGTTTTTGTTTTGTTTTTTTATCTTCTTGGTTTTTTTGTTTTTTTGGGTTTTTAATTCATGTCTGTTTTTAGTTTGTTTCTTCATCGCAATTACTACTCCGATGGCTGGAAGTCCTTCTCACAGAGAAATTCTACAACGCCTGTATAATTCATGAAGAGGCGAAAAAGAACGAGAAAAACATCTACTGCTTGGACTGCTGTATCAGTCTTTGCCCTCACTGTTTGCCTCCTCATCGTTCTCACAGAGTCTTGCAGGTTATTCCCTCTGAAATTCATTACAAAATCTTCTCTTTTATTCCAATTTCAGTATGGCTCGCTTGGTTAATTTTCTTTCTCTTGTATATGGTCTAATTGGTTTGTTTTTGCATTTCATGCCATTTCTTTCTCTCCGATTGTATATCAGATAAGGAGATATGTGTACCACGATGTTATAAGGTTGGATGATACTTCCAAGCTAATTGACTGTGCCTTTGTTCAAGTAAGTAAATCATTTTCAAATTAGGATAATAATTGAGCAGAAAAATCTAACAGAAAAGGGGCAAATTTTTTTAACCCTGGGTTTTCTTTGTCTGGTTATCTTTCATTCTTACATGCAGATTGTAAACTATGGCTTTGGTTCTTTTGTATTAAATGTATGCCTCTTTTGGAGTGTGTTTACATGCTGCTGAAGAAATGGGCTATGTTCTCAATTAGTTCAGAAAGTATCAAAGAATCAAAGGGAAAAAAAGAGAGCATGATTTTGAATTTTACTTATGGAATGGAATATCAATTCTTTTTTCTGATATCATTCTTTACTGGGGGTGTCTCACTTCAAGTGTTGTATTCTCGCTTTGTCCAGTCGTATACAACAGACAGCTCAAAAGTGGTATTTTTAAATCAAAGGCTACAGACAAAAGGAACATGGGCGGTCTGTAATTGAAGATACGAAATCAGATCAGAGCTCTATCAGCAGCTCTAATATTTTCCTCGACAAAACGAACTTGGGCGGTCTATAATTGAAGATGTGAAGCTTCAAACGAGGAAACAGTGGCGAATATTGACGAAATCAGGGCCTGGGAAACCAGGCTATTGATTGGTCTGATCTGGGTGTGGCTCAAAGACCTTGCTTTTGCCAACTCCTCTTGTTTCCCGAACTGGGTCTCGCTCGAATTAGGCTTTACTTCTGTTGGTTGTGGCGGTGAGAAATTGCAGGGGGAGGCCGGTTTGATAACCACAACCTTCTGGTCGGTGATTACATCTTCGGCGAAGTCGAGCAGAAAGAACCCGTCTGTGTCCTCTGTTTCTTCGTCTGCAAAGAATTCGAAGGTTTTCGATTTGAAAGCGAGGTTGAATTTCTGAAACATTTCAGAGATTTGTGGGGGTCTTGAGGAACCATCCATTTCTGGCATTTCTTAGGTTCTCTTGGAAACAGATTGGAATTAGACTTTCTTCTTTACCTTCGCAAAGCTAGCAGAGAAAAAGTATAACAGAAAGAGAGAGAGATGTGAAATAAGGGAAAAGACTAGAATGGCAAGGTGAGTACTCAATTATCGATGACTGACTAATTTGGTAGGTAAATATTCTATATATTCACTAGAGAGATGGAATAGTATGCTCCTAATTGGAGTGGTTTTGGGTCTTTTTCTTACGTCTGAGTTCTAACCCATACTCAGTGAACTTCTTCAAGTTGATTATGGAGTGAGACAATAGTAAAGGCATCCCACTATCAAGTAACTAGGACCTCAATCATATTGATAATGAAACTCTTTCATATGTATTAAATGGTTCAATTAATACAATACCATCTATCATGCGACTCTTATAAAAGATTTTAAATGTTTTTTTTTCCTACTTATTCAATCACAATCTATATTTAATGAAAAGGATGAATAAATAAATTTCAAGAAAAAATTTACCGGTCAATTTAAGATTACAGACTGTTTTGGCACTAAAAGAAATATACCAATATCTTTTGAATACTTGATTAATTAATCCTCTTGCTGTTATGCTCTTTTGTTGGCTCGAGAAAAATCGGTTCTTTTTCCAACTTTTATAAGGTTTTGTAGTATTATTATATTAGTAAGACTAACAAATAGTCAGGATTATGCCCCATTTACAGTAGAATAAAGATTATATTTTGTTCAATAAGGATTGCCTTTAGTTTGTTTCAGTTGAATGAATAAAACCCAAAACTGTTTCTTTCTTCCTTTTTCATTTTGGGTCCAAATAATCTCCCCCTTAAACTTTATTTTGTCCGCTAGGGCAGACAAGGAATTTATAATGTGATATTGCTTGTAGACAGTACAACATTAGTAGATCTGGAGCATTTTATATAATGGTTTAAATCTTTAATTTGCAAACATTTTCATTTTTTTGGGTAAAATTTCCAAATATTTTCAAGGAATTGAAAAATAAGCATGAAAAAGTTTTATTGATTGTGAGGGGTTTATTGTAGAGAGGTTCAATAATTTCACTGCTCCGCTGATGAACCACTATTCCATGTTTGTTTCTGTCCTGTCGGTGCGTCTGTTTAGGACTGCCAGCACTATAGCTTTTTTACACCTTTGAAAGTATATCAAATGCTTTTAGAGCAGTGCTATTAAAAAAAAAAAAGCTTTTAGAATAGTGTCTAGCGGGTTCACCATTCTCAACCTGAGCTAACAGGTACTACCAAAATCAAATACATAAAAACAAAATAGATATCCTAAGGTTGACATTGTTATATATAGGTTAGTTTTCGTTTTTTTTCGTTGGCATTACCGATCAATGTGTCTCGAACTCAGGAGGTGGCTTTGTTAACGATGTCCAAAGCCAACAAACTGAGCTAAACGATCGGTGTTATATAGGTTAGTTTTGCAAAGATATATTGAAACTGTATATATAGTTCCAGATTGTAAAAATAAGCTTCTTTTTTTCGGTAAATATAAAAATAAAAAGAAGATAACTTCAAAGTTCTTTGCTATATCACCTGCAAATACCATCCCATAGAATATTTTACCAGTTCTAAATTCTAATGTTGACCCTTGAGAAATGCCAAGGAAGAACAATATTGTTTGGTGAGAAATCAAGGCTCTGATTGAGAGGGTAGTTTAGCAGCTCTTATTTTTGATAATTTGGGTACTTTAGCAGCTCTTCCACAAAGTCAAAATAAGGAGACCAATTGCTATAAATCAACTGTTTTCAAACTGTTAGTCATGCCATCCACTTTGAAATAGACAAATTTGATTGCTCATGGATTTTTTAATTATTATTTGAACCTCTAATACTATATTGTAATTGCTATACTAATTGTCAAATTTCAATTTATTAATGCGGTACCCTATGAAATAAATAATAAACCGAAGAGAAGAAAGATTCCCTTGCCAATCAAAAAACCCTTTTTTTAAGGTTTATTTTGTTCCTCTATAATTTGTAATTTTGATGATCATATACATTTTATAAGTCAATGAGAAATTAGAAACCCACATTGGTATAGTTCAGGTATATATCAGGGTTGACATTTTGGTATATTTATAATTTTAATGTACTCTGTTTTGTATTACAAA
>QANX01005346.1:16372-53827 GCA_003254975.1 Ochetophila trinervis | reverse complement strand
AAACATCAATAAACATTTATTGAATTCATAATATTTTAATTGAGTATCATTGCATACCTGTAGTGGTGCAAAATCATTGTGATTGCAGTTTTATGCCATCTCTCAAATTGTTTAATCTCTCCTGAAAATGAATAAAAGTTACATCAACAGGGTGTGGTACCTGCCAAAAACACTCCGACGCTAAAATCAGCTCACAAAAGAAGGGAATGTATTGAGTAATTCAAATAATAATGCAAGTATGTAATAATTTTAAAAGTCATTATTGTCCAACAGATCCCCATTTTACCTTTCAGCTCACCTCTTACTTATACTTTATTGTCGTCTCATGCATTTATATAACTGTCCAATTAATGGTCTTGATGATGATTAATTCTCATGATTGCCTAAGAATTAATTAAGCTTGGAACAATTACAGTTGGCGTTTCACCTCTTTTCAGCATGCACTGGAACACATAGAAATTGACGTTTGGGCTTCTTCGATATATATTCAAGATATCTCGAATAGTTCAAAAAATGACAAATGTTCAAGATGCCTCAGATAGTTCCAAAGAAGACATGTATTCAAAATGTCTCGGATAAGACACGTGTTCAAGATGACTCGGATAGTTCTGAAGAAAACACATGTTCAAGACGCCTTGGATAGTTTTTAGAAAACACGTGTTCAAGACACCTCGGAAACTTTTTTCATCCTTTTATAGCTCAGTATTTTTCATCCTTTTGTTAGTTTTTAAAATATTCGAATGAGAAAATTACACTATGGATACCTGAACTATGTCGGGTGTTACGAGTAAGTACCCGAACTTTTTTTCATGATGTTGACGTACCTGAACTTGAAATATGTAACACCGTTCGTACCTAAGCCCATTTTTGTTCATTTTTGGGTGTTAGCCTCACTTGCACAACACGTTTTGAACAGTGTCAAGGGTATCTAAGGTCATTCTGATTTCTCCCCCTAATTTTTCTCTTCAACAATTGGGGATCTGATTTAGGGAAATAAAAAGTTAGGGTAAATTTAGGGTTTAGGTTAAAGATTTTTCGTATAATATGTTCCTAATTAATCAAAAATTTCACCCTAACATCTTCAATTCTTATAAAATTTAACATTTGAAGTTCAATTATATTCGTTTATCGTTGAAATTCGAGGGTCTGGTTTGTGGAAAAGATGAAGGCTTACAGAAAGAAGATAACAATGGCGCCTAATAAGAAAGACGATGACCCAACTTATCATAAGTTTTTTAATAACCAGTTGTTCAGACTGAAATTTTTAGATAACATGAAATGAAGTGGTTGATAAAATTCTGAGTTTTTAATATATGGTTGGGTTTGAAATCCGATACATGTGTTTGGGTCCATAATTGTTGTTTATGCCAATATTTGACTGAACATTTTTTTTTTTTGGTTTGTAGATGACATATGTAAAAGGGTTTTAAGTGGGGCATGTTTGAAAAAAAGTAAATATTGATATGTGCATTGATGATGTAGAAAGCTTAGTTGTATTGTCTGTGTTGGTTGGTACAATGTGGTCCACATAAGTTAACACNGGGTCCATAATTGTTGTTTATGCCAATATTTGACTGAACATTTTTTTTTTTTGGTTTGTAGATGACATATGTAAAAGGGTTTTAAGTGGGGCATGTTTGAAAAAAAGTAGATATTGATATGTGCATTGATGATGTAGAAAGCTTAGTTGTATTGTCTGTGTTGGTTGGTACAATATGGTCCACATAAGTTAACATTGATTTTTGGGACTTTGTGTTCCTCTTACCTAATATAAAATGCATAAATAGTGTCACAAATGTGTTACAGATTGTCTGATTGCTTAATACAAAGTAGTACATTTGTTGATGTTTAGTATATGGTCTTTTAATCAAAAGTATGTTTGCAAGTGATGTTTAGTATAGGGTCTTTTAATTAAAAGTTCATGTATATGTAACATGGTAATTTTGAGTATATTAGGTATGTATATTAGATTAGCCTTATTAAGTAACATCATCTTTTGAGTATATTCAAAAACTGTATTTGATTTTAAAAGACTTGTGTAATATGGAATATGCCTAACATTTTTGTGTCTTTCCTTACATTGTAAATACATAAACATGATAACTAAGCCTTGATCATTTAATATTAGCATATTAATAGGAAAAAATTGAAGAGGTATATCTAGCTCAATATATTGATAGTGAAAACAAAAGGTAATAATTTTTTTTTCCATTTCCATACAAAAATGTTGCAAAATATTCTTTAAAACAAAACAAACACAAGTATAAAAACCCCATAACAACATATTTGCCAAATATTAAATAATCCTCTCAAGTTCCATTTCAAAATGCATGATAAGTGAGGTGGAGTTTTTCTAGAAGTGTTTAGACTGAAAGAATTCAATTGAATTACTTTCTTAAAGTTTGCTTTCTTTTCTTTTTCATATTGAATTGCATTCGCCAGCTTGGATAGGTATATCATTGCAAGCAAATAGAACAGAGAGCTTACAGCCCTTCCTGGATCAACAGAAAGGGAGATCTAAAGAAAGAATGAAGAGAGAACGGAACAGGCTTTCGCGCATCCGTTTTCTTGCTGAGCGCACTTCCGTTTTCTACGTAAGCTGTAAATACATAAATATTTTTCATACTTGGTTATAAAGTTACCCAGCATTTTAGGATACAAAAGTGATATACAAACAACTTTATGAACCTAAACCAAACCCTAAACAAACTACTATAATTATTTTATCCACAATTACATTCACTCTTTCCTTTCCCAACTATATAATGGTATCATAACATTACACAAATCATTAAACGAACAAACTGCAATACTAATATTCTTCTAAGCCTACAATTTTCTTTCTCCATCTTTGACATGCCTCGTAGTAACCTTGGTATTCTGTGTTTTGTTCGATTACACATTGGTGGATCATTCCATGCAAAGAAATCACATCCACGATTTCTTTTGTCCTGCAACAATTCACTCAATTAGTTAAAAATACTTTTACAAGATGCTAAAATGTCTGCAAACAGCAACTTACTAATAATATCATACTAAATTAAACAATATCATAATTGTTGCACAATAATAATGAATCAATGCATAATTGTTATGCAAACAACAAATTGAATGAATTTTTTTGAACCCTCAGTGCATAACTAAGTGCATAGCTAAGTGCATAACAACATATTAATTTTTTTTCCTTAGCCATAGCAACAAAGATTAATCATGGAAAACAAATCAGTGAAATTGGTTCAAATTGTCCAAATCAACACATTTTGGGCTGCTACATCATGCCTGAGTTATGCTAATCTCAACATCAAAAATAAAAAGAAAATCTCACTTACCATGTACTTTTCACAACCATTGAACCTCCTTCCTGGATTATTGTCGGTCCAAGAAGTTTTTTGAACACTCGACCTCCCACAGTTGCACATTGACAGCTCTAACATTTGATTTCAACTATCCATGGCGTCTTTCTACAAGCGTGGTTGTGATTTTGTTGATTGAACAAATGGGCAATCATAAGTAAAATAATTTTTTCCTAATTTTGCCCTAACCTGTTTTTTATTTTATTATGATCCCAATTTGTCGAAGTAGAAGAATTCGAAGAGAGATTAGAGATGAATCTTGCAGTGAAATGACCTTAGATACCTTTGACATTGTTCAAAACGTGTTGTGCACGTGAAGCTAATGCCCAAAAACGAACGTAAATGGGCTCAGGTATGAACGGTGTCATATATTTCAAGTTCAGGTACATCAACGCCAAGAAAAAAAATTTGGATACCTACTCATAACATCCGACATAGTTCAGGTATCTGTAGTGTAATTTTCCCTATTTGAATTGAATTCTATAGATAATATTTGATTTTGAGATTCTGATAATCCCTTAACGATTATGATATTGCATGAAACGAGATCTCAAGGTATATACTCAAAACGCTATATAAATTAGATGAATGAATCGTCTTAATGAGTAATCTAAGAATTGTATGATATGTCAACAAACTAATTTGCCTATGAGTATTTATTATTATTATTATTATTATTATTATTATTATAACTCCTAAATAATTTAATGAAACAGTTTTTCCACCATTCTGGGGAGAAAGCCGAAATTCAAATAATGGTATGACATTTTAAAATATATTATATTGTCTCATTTGCTAGTGAGAAATTTTATTAGTTGTAAATATTCAAAAAAAGAAAAAATGTCATTGGAGGACAATTTGCTATTACAACTATAAATATAGAACACTTGAAGTGTATTGGAATTTTTTATGTAAAAGAGAGAGTTTTCTAAAAAGAAAACTCACAGGCATGATATTTTTATATACAAATTTATGACAATATTGCATGAATTCAATGAAAATTGCATTTGCTCATATTCAAAGAGATTATATTTACTAAGCATTTAGAATGTATTGACTTAAAAAGTATATATGCTAGTTTCACTTATGTTGACATCAGAGGGAACATGCACACTAAGAATATGCATATTGTACTATTTTTCCCTTCAACAAGGTTTTTCTCCTATTGGGTTTTCCTTGCAAGGTTTTAACGAGATAATTAATTATTCACAAGTACTAAAAGTGTCTCGATCAGGGGAAAAAATACATTAAATGTACTATTTTTCCTTTGACAATGTTTTGTCCCATTGGGTTTTCCGTACAAGGTTTTAATGATGCAAATCGACTTACATATTATTTACACATGAATATTGTACTCTTTTTCCTTCGCCATAGTTTTGTTCCACTGGATTTATCTAGCAAAGTTTTAACAAGACATTTAATATATGATGGACATAGTAAATAAATATAAATGTGGATGCCACCATGCTCCAATATTTTGTAACTTCCACAATTATGTATATTCATGGTGTAATATTTGTAACCTATACCATTGATTCTTCATGAATATCTATTAATGTTATTTGTAACTTATACTATGTAAATGCCTATAAATAGAGGGCATGAGTGCTATNGGCGACGCACTATGTTTGTGTCGCCGTTAGTTTATCGCGACGCAAATTTTTTGCTTCGTCGCCCATTTAGTGTCGCCGATTAAGATTTTTGGCGTAGTGTAACTTATACTATGTAAATGCCTATAAATAGAGGGCATGAGTGCTATAATACAATATATACTTTATCTCTACATTTTTTCTATCATCTTCTATATTGTGTTCGTTATACCTCTATTGTATTCTTATTAACATTAGTTTATAACAATTATCTATTTTGTGTTTGCTTTTGATTTATTTTTTCTGCTTTTAATCTAATAGTTTTTTTTCTAAAAGTAATTTAAATTAAAAAAATATTATATGTATAAAGCAGGTGTGGGTTGCGTGTATATGTATTATCATTAGTATGCTTTGTGTTCATAAAACCCAAGAAAAATCTCCTCCTGCTCTCGACCAAAGGTCTATAAACATCTAAATTGAAGAAATTGAAACCTAGTGTTTTTAAGGTGCAGGATCGGCACCTACAAATTGTTGATCAAGAGTTGAAGATCAAAGGCTGAAAATTTTAATTCCATTGGATTGCAAGACCACGATTGCAATTATGTTTCTGTTTCTACCTAAGAATGGCTCACCTCACCTCACTCCCCTACATGCACAACGTTACAATCTTCTTCTCACGTTCTGATCTCCAACGTAGGCTGCTCACAGCTGTTGTAGAAAGTATTTTAATTATTATTTGTTCGTTGATATCTCTGTAATATCTGTCTTTGTTGAAGCATATTTTACATTGATATTGATTGTGGTTTTGTTAGTTTGTTTGATGATTTTGATTGTTGTTTATTTTTTCCATGTAGGTTTAGGCGGTTTTGTGATAAAGCACTCATCGCAAAGACGAAATGCTAACTGGTTATTAAATAAATATTGTTTAGCTTTATTTCTTCGATGTAGGTTTAGGCACGAGCAAGAAATTGCTGTTTTGTGATTTTTCACTCATTGCAAGGACAAAATTCTAACTAGCCATTAAATAAATATTGTTTCGCTTTAGTAATATAATATTTCGCTTTAGACCATCATTACATTTTTAATCCAGTTAGTATATGAAATAGTAGAGAACATAGCATTTGCTTTCCATTTTATATGTTTTCATTTTATATTGTACTGAATATATATCACATTGTCCCTCCTTAAAGCCCAAACTTATTACAGGTCTACGTCACTCTAGTGTCTTTTCAATGTTGGAGCGGTTCCATTATCCTTTTCTCTAAATATTATTGATATTGCAGTTGGTTCAGCTATATGTCATTGCTATTGCATTGGTATTTATAAACGAGATCAAGCAATTTATTTACACAAAAGCACGTGAAAAACACATAAATACAATTACAAGTATTTTGGCTCACTTTCTTGTTTTCTTAAGAAAACTTGCGAGTTGATCAGTGCAACCTTGAAAACAGATTGTTGCTAATATTTGTAATCAAAATTCTATGCTTTATATTTTAGTCCATGAAGAGCTCATGATCTACATTATACAAATACAAAATCAAACCAGCGACAGCCGTCCAAAGAGACAGTTTACACAAACAAAGCAGCAAATACACTATACAACTCTTAGAACCGTACTCAAACTCCATAACTTCAAAAACCATGCACATACCAAACAGAACAGTACCAAAACAGAACATATAAAGTACATCATGATCACGGAGGTCTCTCTCAAGCATTTACCACTGCCCCACCTGCACAAAACCAAAACCAAGATCAAAGCTGACCTATTATCAATCCCACGTCAAACAGCTAACAGTAGAAACAAAGAAAATATGTAATTTTATAAACAGAGAGACTCACCGTTAGGGTGAAGGACTTGGCCACTTATGTAAGAAGAGCAAGCATTGCAAGCAAGGAAGACATAGGAAGGTGCAACCTCAATGGGCTGTCCAGCTCGCTTCATAGGCACTTCTGACCCAAATTTCTCCACTTTCCCTTCCGTGAAAGATGCCGGAATTAACGGAGTCCAGATGGGTCCCGGAGCCACACCATTAACGCGTATGCCTTTGCTTACCAGTTGAAGTGCGAGTCCTCTGGTGAAAGCTACAATGGCACCTTTTGTTGCCGTGTAGTCTAGCAGACTGGCATTCCCTTTGTAGGCGTTGATCGAGGTCGTGTTGATTATTGAGCTTCCTTCTTTCATGTGCTTCAGAGCATGTCTACAAATTAATCACTCATCATCAACCTCCTACATAAAAATATCAATCAAGAAATGGAACACCAAATTAACCCTCCTCCTCTGTTTTTTTATTACCTGACCATGAAAAAGTAGGAGAAAATGTTGGTCCTGAACACCCTTTCAAGCCTTGCTTCGTCGATCTCTTCCACAGTTGAGCACTCGTACTGCTCGGCGGCGTTGTTAACCAGAATATCAATCCGCCCAAAAGCATTGACAGCTTCATCGACCACTTTCTTGCAGTTTTCATCGAATCCCAGATCAGCCGCTATGGCTATAGGGTCTTTGGCTTCAGGGGTTTTAGACTCCTTGATAATCTGAAGCGTATCTTCTGCGTCTTTGTCTTCCCGACCCTTCACAAATGTGAAAGCCACGGTTGCACCTTCCAGAGCAAAACAGTGACAAACAGATCTACCAATCCCAGAATCGCCACCTGTCACCAGTGCAACCTTTCCCTGCTCCCACCCCCCAAAAAATAGAAAATGTCACAGATAAATTGGTGCGTACAAGATAGATAAATAAATAATTTAATTAATATATAATTAACAAATAAATTAAATACTTGGAGCTTATTAGAGGGCTTGTAGTCTTTGGAAGTGTACTGAGGGTTAGGATCCATGACGTGTTCTTTCCCCGGCTGGGTTTCTTGCTTCTGCTTAGGGAATTGCTGGTCACCGGAAGCCATTCTGACAAAAGGCGGTACCAATGTAAGGGAATGAGTTTTGTGGGTTGTTGCCGGAAATGGAAAATTCAGGTGGGTTTTGGCTGGAGAACAGAAAGAGAGAGCTCTGCCTCTGGTTGCTAAGGCTTTTGAGGAAGAAATTACTAGTCTAAAGGACATGTACCAGTAGAGGTGCGAGCGAAGATGGTAATGGTGATATAAGAATGGTTTCTGTTATATATAACAAGTGTTGGATTGGACGCGTTGCTGCACGTGGAAAGGAATCAGCATCGACGTGTCGCGTTCTGGTCTCGTGCAGCGGACACGTCAGCTGAAACGGTGGAGTTTTGGTTTTTGTTCAATTTAGGAGCTTTCTAGTTTCCGAGCTAGCTTTTGTTATCGCATTCCCTATTGGGTTTGGTCTTTCCAACCAGGCTTTCATGAATCTGGGCCCAGTAGAATGTGGCCCATTGGAGACTTTGACTGACAACCAAATGTTCTTTTTTTTTGGGAGGAAACCAAATGGTTAGTTACTAATCATTATTGTTTAAAATTAAAGATTTTTTTTATATGATAATTTAAAGTTTATAACCACATGTTTGATCATGTTAATCTACCCGTAAGCCTGATCTGGTGGAGATGATGTTAAAGACTACACGTACTATGCAGTCCATGAGTTGCGGGGATTGTGTGCATGTTCAAAGTTCAAACTGCTGCATATCGGTTCCACTTCCACACTAGTTGCTCTGCATGTCCACCACGTGTCGTCGCAGACCAACTGATAAATGTCAGTTCCTCGGACACTTCGAATCCAATACACAATTACACCTGTAAGAACAACTAATTGTCTTTGCCTTCTCATCCATCTCACAATTGAAAACAAAGAAAAACCCAATTAATCTCTATCCTTTCTCAATCGTTTTTCGGTTCCTAGTTTCCCCTGCTGTCATAATAAAAGCTTTTCTGTCTTTTGGCCACCGAAACTATGGCTTCCTTCAAATTTACCCTCTTCTGCTTTCTGTTTTTGTATGCCTTTCTCTTCCTTCCTTGCATGGTTTTCAGCAACGGTTTGTGCATTTCTCTCTCTCTCTCTCTTCGTAAATGGTTTTGAGCGAAGTTCGATGTTATTCTACATATTAATATATATAATTTTTTTATAATTTGGGTATCTGTAAGTTTTTAGTTCCCGGATCTTTAAGGAGATATTTCCGACGCTGATAATCTATTTTAGCAACTAAACTGTCACTGATAATAGTTTATGAAGATCATTTGCAAGATTTAGATATCCACACCACGATTTTGCTCTGTTTTTCATTTGGTTGGGGTTGCTCTGCTTTCACAAATAACCATCTTTTCAGATCTTCAATGTATATTTATATATTTTTTTAATTCAAGTTATATGGGTTAATTTTGGGTGCAGATAACGAAGATAATCTTATTCAAGGACTTAACAGTTACAGACAGTCTCTTAGTCTGTCAGCGTTGGCAAGGAATGAGAGAGCAGATTGTCTTGCTGATGAAATTGCAGACCAACTTGAAGACGAACACTGCACCCCCATAACCAGCAGCAGCAACATTGTCCCGACGACGCCGTCTCAACTCTCCGACTATCCAAAGCTCTTGAAGAAGTGCAAGATCGACATGAACAGCACCGCGGATGGGGTTATAATGCCGGTTTGCGTTCCCAAACTGATTCCGACTCTGGTTCTCACAAACTACACTAGATCTCAATATGCGAAGCACCTCAACAGCTCTAAGTTCACCGGCGCCGGAATCGGGTCCGAGGACGATTGGATGGTGCTGATTCTGACCACCAATACGCCGAGTGGAGATTTTGCTAGTTCTGCAATCTCTTGGCTTTCAAACATTGCTTTTGTTCATTTGTTTGTGCCTTTGTTGTTGGGCTTTTCAATGCTTTTAGTGAGCTGAAAGTGCTTGCCTTTCTTTTATTTTTTCCTTCCTTTTCTGATTTTGTATGTCTGGTTTTGATGTAGTTAAATTCTCTGTGTAATTTGTTGACTTTGAACACAAGAATTCAGTAAAGCTAGTTTTTTTTGTTCTCATTTTCTTGGTAAATTTCAAACTAGTCTTTTAATATTCTGTTCAGCAGTTGGTTTAACTTATGCGTGATATGGTGAAAATGATGTGGTATGTACAAAATGATTTTCCTCCAAAGTATTGTAGCAATTGAACATTAAAATAAAATAGTTTTATATATATATATAGTAGTGCAGGCAAAAAATATTTCATATATCTTTTAGCTTTATCCATCCGAACTAAAAGTATTAAACAATAACAGCAATAAAGAAAAAGTGTGGAAGAACAAAAAAATTTAAAAAAAGAAGGAAAAGTAACTAGTTTCCACAAACCAAGGCAACTCAAATAAGCAAAGTATAGTCTTTTACAATATGAATAAAAAAAAAAAATGGCAAAACCTTAGGACTAAAAACAGTGCTAGCTTGATATCTATTACCTTTACCTTTCTCACACCCATTCTATTAAGCTCTGAAAATCAGAAACATGGCATTCCTAAACCTAACTACCCTGTTTCCCTTCCTTCTTATCTATGTCTTCCTCTTCACTTCCTCTCCAGCTCACTGTAATGGTATATACAATTTTCTCTCTTTACGATTATCACACACACATATATATATTTAAATATATTTTTTTTCCTGGGTATTTTATGTATTCAATTTGTGCTTGCTTCATTCATTCATTCTCATCATGATTCTCTCCTTCGTTTTCTGAAAAATAACAGAAATCGAAGACAAAATTTTCCAAGAGATAAACAACTTCAGGACATCGGACGGCAACCTCGGAGCCTTCTCGAACAACGGAAATGCGAGCTGCTTCGCTGACAGAGTTGCAGAGGATCTGAAAGACGAACCGTGTTCGCGTGCAAATGATTTCTTGTTCGAGCCTGGTATGGTTCCCAAACTCCCTGATTACCAAAAGCTATTGCACAAATGCAACATAAACATCAAAACCACAGAAGATGCCATAATGCTGCCGACTTGCGTACCGAAAATGAACGAGTCTCTTCTGGTTGAAGATTATACTCGGACTAATTACTCATTGTATCTGATTAGTCCGAATTTTACGAGCATTGGGGTTGGTTCCAAAGATCAATGGATGATTGTTGTTGTTACCACTGGTAATAAAAGTGGAAGCTTTTCTAGTGGGTCTTCTTCACCTTCTTTGCTTCGCTTCTTTCATTGCTTCGTTGCCTCTTTCATGGGGTTCATCTTCGTTGCCCTGCTCGTCAACTGATTTTCATTTTTTGTTGGGTGTTTGTAATCGTGTTGTTTTGAATGTATTTTTATTGATTTGTTTTTTTATTGTGAACTGTGAATTTTGGAAGTTCAACTTTTCTTGCTACCAATTATTTGGTTGCCCAATATTGTACCATTTAATATCTATTGTATTGTATGATTTGTATCCAATTGGTCAATGTTTAAGAAAGAGAAAGAAAATATAGCACTTATCTATGTAGTCCTCAAGGGAAATTTTAAATTATGATATATTGTCCTTCAAATTATTTGATTTTACAAGATATTAATGTTTTAGTGTCAAGACAAACATAAATTTGGAAGGGGAACAAAAGAGTTCATAATTTCCTTAAGTAGTATTTGTCTTGTTGGACTCTGTCTATAATATGTTATATTAAAATTTAGCGACTGGAATTTTGGAGCAACTTTTTTATTTTTATTTTTGTGTGTGTATATTTGTATGTAATTAATATAAGTTTTATTGTGGAGTGTAAAAATTATAATTACTAATTAGTCACGCAATTGAGTAGAGCTATCTAATAATGGCATATAAATTTGGACATTTATAGATGTGAATGATAAGGTAAAATCATTCATAATACATCTTTAAATCTAAAATTCAAACCTGATTTTGATGGAAAATCCCTCTTCCCAAATTGTGGTAAAACAATGCGAGTTTTAAGAAGAATAATAAAATGAGGAATCACTGCGATAGGAAATATTTAAAATATAAAATCAAAGTCAAAATTGAAAGAAAATGACATTTTCTTTTAAATATTATTTTTGGGAAAAGAAAACAAGACCAAATGCAGCCCAATCATATTAGCGATCCGAAGATCCGATCCGGACCCAAAACCAACCCTGTTAGTGTGCTTCGCTATGCTGGCCTAATATCCACGTCAGATCACCACACGAAGCTGGAACAAGTGCGCACAACCCCAAGCCTCCTGAAACCAGAGCACTGAAAGCCGTACTCCGTGAGACAGAGAGATACGGAGCTTCAGAGCTCTCATCTATGGCAGATGAGGACGACGAGGAGGGCTTCGGAGACTTCAAGTTCGCGCCGACGTTTCTTAATTATAGTACCGCTGTAGTCGATCCGAATCCAAAGATCGAAGGCCGTGATTCCTCTTTCTCCGACGACGATTGGGGTGATTTCGTCACCCCCAAAGCCAATCAGATCAATGCTGGATTCGAGCTTTCTAATGGATTCTCATACTCCCAAGCGCCTCTCGACCTCTCCAAGGATCAAAAACCCTTAGACCCTTTTGGGAATTATGTAAATAATGAATCGTTGATGAGTCGGGTTGAGGAGCCGGATTCGGACCGAGCTGATTCGGATAAGGCTCAGTGGGTGAAACATCAAGGGGCTCTGCCGCTCTCTTTGTTTGGGGAAGTGGAGGAGGAGGAGAAACCTGGTGCCGATGAGCCAACGGTCGGTGACGGTGCGGTCGTTTTCTTTCATAAGAAAGATGATTCTGCGAAAAAGGTTCCGAATTTAAATGTAGGAGGTGGGATTGACGATTTAATTGCAAATTTGTATAATCAGAGCCCGCAGATCAAGTCTCAAAATGGATCGAATCAAATATTGAATATGAATGGAGGGAGTTCGAATTCCATTTCAAATGGATCCGGTATGAACTTCGATGGCTTAGTTTCAAATGCAAATGGGTTTGATTCCTGTTCTCCTAATATGAATACGATTTCGAATCGGTTTGATTCAAAAATTAACGGCGTCAATTCGAATTCAAATAGGTTGTATCCGAATTCAACTGTGCTTAATTCCAATTTTTTGGAATCGAAAATTGATGGTATGAATCGGTATCCATGTAAGTTGGATTCCGATTTTGTAAAACAAAGAGAGGATCTTGATGATGATGGCTGGGAGTTTAAAGGTGCGGAAACGGAGAAACAGGTTAGCACACTAAAGAAACGAAGACAGTGTCCTGGAATTATATTTTTTTTGTTTTGATTTTAACATAATTCAATTAGAGGCGGGTACTGAATGAAGCTCCTGGTTTGCTAACGGCTAAATTAATTCGAGTAGATAAGTTTCTTTGTAAAGAATTAATTGGTTATATTTAATTTTAATATCTGGAACAAGGGGTTGATTAGTTGCCAAGACTGAATGTCAATACAAATCGTGGGTAGATAGACAAGGAAATTCAGATGGGTATTGTTTAGTTATTTTATGTTCTACAAATTCGTTTTCTTAGTATCAACAATGCAGTTTTCTTGGAAATTCGATACTAATTATGGAGTTCAATCTCTGTATGTTCTTTACTGTGGTTAAATTTGTCAAGGAAGTTTTTGCACACTTGATTTGGACTCGAATTTTATAATGTACGTTGGGCATCATATTATGTCTTAAATAGGAGCATACATGTATTAATATGTTGATCCATAAAGTTTGCTATTTTCTCATTTGAAGGTTGTTGGAAGAAGGACCGAATATGTTAAGGAAGCTGGACAGACAGTTGGAATTGGCAGTACCGATCATGGTCCTATTCATGTGTCCATTCCATCAGGCACTTCTCAAGGTTCTGGTGAATGGAACTTTGCATTTGACTTCAAACCTAGTTCTTTTGATCAAGGTGACCTTTTCTCGGATTCATACTCTAAAAGCAAGAATAATGATCCTGATAGTGGATCGAATGACTCTGAAGTTGTTAAAAATGTTGATTCTGAAGTAAACTTATGGCACTTTAAGGATGCATTTTCAGAAGCTCAAGTAAGGCCATTAACGGTGAGTCAGCTGCATTTAGCTTCTTCTTTTCTTTTATCTATTATTAAGTTTGTGTTTTTATATAGTTAAATTTTGGCTGTAGGAAATAGCAAAGGTTGCTTCTCCCGCTGCTCCAGTGGGACACACAATTGATGGCGATGGTTCTCGTGGTCCTAATGATTTTTTTGCTGCATCTGAGGGGGTTTTCAATGGATCTGGGGATTGGAACTTTGCATTTACTTTCAACCCAAGTTCTGTGACTGAAGATGTTATTATCTCAGGTTCAAATTCTAGCGGAAGGAAACAAGATATTGCAGGAATATCTTCTTCTCCAGGGGATGAGCATGATGAGTCTGATGACAATGATTGGGAATTTAAGGATGCATTTGCAGAAGCTGAAACAAAGCATGAGGTGAATGAATTTATTTGACTTAATTTGACTATTTTATTTTCACTATTAAAGATCTTGAAGAATGTGCATACTCAAAGTTCAAGTTTTACTATAGGGGGAATTGGTGATTGCTCATAGTCCTCCAGCCAATGTTATTTCACCTGCATTTGACGGTGAAATTCAGGTGGTGATTCTTTCCTTATGTTTATTTACTGAAAAATAATGTTATAACTAGAATTTGAGATCATATTTAGAATTAACATCATATACTCATTGATGGACAATTTTTATGTACCTCGACTTTTTCTCGACTTAGCAATATGCACTAGCTTGGATATAAAACAATAATATAATGAAATTAATTGTGGAATGAGAAGCTCAACTTGACTTGACATTTCAATTCCCATTACCTACACATTTTATGTTGTTTGGCTTTCTTATAAATTATATGATAAATTGATCTGGACAAAAAATTTCTGTCTAAACCACCCATGATGTTTAAGGTCCCTGCCCTTTTAAATATGCATGTATGTCATTCGCAAAGTGAAATTTACTAGTTTCTTGTTAACTTATTTTACAAGTATTCTAATTGTTTTTCCTTCTATTGTTTTCAGTGGAGTAATGTAAAATTGGAGAATAATCGGAAAGCCTTGCCCCTATCCATTTTTGGCGATGAAGAACTGGAAATGGATGATTCCTCAATCCATCAAGATGTTTTTACTCATAAACCTGGATTGCAGCCACTAAATAGCATCAAATCTGCTGGTTCTGGTTTATCTATTGATGACCTTGTATCAAGTTTATACAGTCAAGTTGAGCAGAACACTTCTGAGAATTATAGACCAAAAGTAAATGAAAATGCTATATATTCTGCCACAAGAGCAGTGGAGCCTGATCTTTTCGATGATGATGATGATTTTGATGAAGATTCCTGGGAATTTAAGGATGCCTCTGCAAATACTAAAGCCCAGGACCAAACTTTTGTAACCCATGATCAAGATGCACCTTATGCTAAACTACATTTAAATGATTGTGTGGAGTTCTATCACAAGTTGAAGGATGAATCATGCTTCGTTATGTTGGGCCATCTTGAAAATTTAAAGGTCAGTGAAGACTTTATAATCTTTCTTTGATATAAGTTGTTAGTATGCTAATAGTACTAAATTTTTGAAATGTGCATTTTGTTAGAAAGCTCAATGTAGTGCTGTTCTTTCTGGTGAAGATGCAAAAGCAAAAACTCTTGGTGAGGAATTCCAGGTTCGTGACTAATTGGTAATTCTATTTTATTCATCATGTTTCCTTATAGTTGATCAGTTTAAATGTCTTTTGCGCATATTTAAGAATTTCCTTTTCTTTCATTATGGAACTATTTTGAAATCCTTGTTGGCAGAGTAAGTATAGAATGTGGTTGTATATGTAGTTGGATGGATGACAATTTTTGTTATTTATGTCATTTAATAATTTGAATTAGCATCACTAGTCTTTAAATTTGAAATACCGTTGTCGAGCATTAATGGTATAAGTTATAACTTTTGCAACATAGAATCCCGGTTTTAAATGAGCTGTTCTTGGATTTCTGACTTACTTATCATTTCTTGTTGCAGAAACTCTACAATCAACTTTGCCTAGATAACATGATCTCCAAAGAATTGCAGTTGGAGAATCTTTCATCAAGAAATACATGCCTCAGTGAACTTCTTGAAGTTCTGCAGGAACCAAATTTCAGAGTTCTTGAGTCAGAATTTCAGTTGTCAAAGCAATTTTTATTGGTATGTCATTTGAATTGATAAGATGAGGAACCTAGAAACTATGTGTTTACTGTGCAACATGCTTCCATGTTTACTTGTTGAATTAACATCCAAATGGAATTTAAGATCTTTTTGAATGGGCTCAGAGTTTTTTTTTTTTTTCTCCTTGTTTACTGCAACTTCTATTTCCTTTAATTTTGGGTGAGAGAGGATGTCAGTTTGCTTTGACCTTTTATTTTTTAAGGTAAATTTAAAGGCATCCTAGAAATCTCACAACAATAAGAATAACTCCTCCCCCATGGCCAAGTGGCTTTGTTTTTGTTTTTCAAACTATCCTTTGGGTAGAGAAAAAAAAAATTCCATATCAAATAGGTTATACTGTTCAATTATATTTTTTTTTCTTTTTGCACTGACTGTTTAATTCGTGAGTTTTAATATTGAACTTCTATGCTATTTTTTGTGAACACTCGGATAAGATTTGAACTTCTTCTTGACTGTAAAGTTAGGGTACAATTGGAGGGATAGAGTTTACTTTCTGTTTTCCATTGAAAAAGTTTGGTTACCACTTACAAATGCCTTACCCTTTTATCACTTTGTTTTTTGACATGAATAGGCAGAGAAAGATTTGAGATCAGCAATTGAACTTTCAAAACATGCATCATCTGCACTAAGGATTCTTAAATTGGCATCTATGGAGGAGCAATCTAATTATGTTTCAACGTGGTCTAAAATAGTCTCTGTTTGTGCTCAAGAGTTGAAACATGGTGCCTTTATTTGGAAGCAGTCATTGCAAAAGAATCTTCACAATCAAATATTATCTGAACCTCAAGGTAATGATAAAGATGTTTTGTTGATGCCATCCATACTATATACTTCTTTGTTCAAATTTTATCCTTATTATGCTTTTTGGAAAATACAGGCAGGCAATATATCCATGCCCTTGGCGAAATTTTTAGAGTGGTTGAAGTTCTTGGAGCCTCTGCCAAACTTTACAAGCTATGGGTTTTGTTAGGTTCTGCAGATCCAACTGGCTTGTTTTCTCTTCTAAATGAGTGTGCTATGCTGTGGTCAAGTTCAGGACTTGATGTAGCTCTCCAGAGTATTTCTGAACCAAATGATTTTGAGCACGATAGAACCGTGAAGGCATTACTGGAGTCTTTAAATTATATACATGATCTTGATGCACAAGCACTTCAAAACCATGTTTTTTCAGAAAAACAACCTACATGTCGACTGTCAATGTTAACCGCTGGAATCATACCAGGTACGAATAAATGATCTTATATCCTGGGAAACATCAAGTTACACCGGTCCATGCAAAGAACCATCTCGCTCTGCGTTACTATTAAACTGCTGATGTGGACATGATGCATGGCTGAGAGGTTATCTCTCTAAAATTATCACATATTTTGGAGATGTGACACAGTGATGTTGATAAATTGAATTAAAATACTAAACTTTTTATGAAAGTTTTGTTGTTCTTTTATATTTGCTTCTATAGAGCAACACATTATATTACAACTTCAGCTGATGATGTTTAAACTCTGAAAAGAAACTGTGATTGTGCATGATGATGATTTCGCACTATGCATGCAGCGTTTAACCAATGAAACTAATAATTAGTACCATCTTTAGAATCCTTTTACTTATTTTGGTCTCCCTTGTATTTTTGTATTTCTGTGAGGTTTATTGGCCTGATGATTTCTAAGTTTTTCTGTTTTATATGAATCAGGCATAAAAATGGTGGTTTGGAACGAGGAGAACTACTTATTAACTCTTGCAAACTTGTGGGCAAATCTAATTAGTTCAAATCCTCCAAATTTGCCACACTTAAACGTTAGCTAATGGGAAAATCATGGCAAAGGAAGCTCGAAAAAGTCTTCGGAAGGTCGTTTGGTTGGATTACCTTAAAATCCTTTTATTTCCACCGGAGTGAAGCTTGGACACAGACATTGTTTGCCCAATCCTAAGGTTTGCAACAAGCTGGAAAGAAAACATGCAATGATTCTAAGATCGCAATCAGGCTGCAAGTCTACAATTGAAAGTTTTATGAGCCACTCCATTTCCACTCTGGCATTCAGGTTGATTCTACAAGCATTCTCTCTCTCTCTCTCTCTCTTCTTTTTCGATTGCCATTCTTTTTTGTCGAAGCTGTTGCATAGCAATTTGTTGTAGGAATGTTGTATCATTCTGATATTTAGTTTGTGTTCTTTTTTTTTTCTTTTTTCTTTTTTTTAAACTGGGTGAATAAGAAGGGCACCCATATACCTAGAAAATAGATTTGTGAGACATCGAAGGCCAAATAGTTCGTCGCTCACATAATCCTTTCCTCCCATGTTGTATTGCAAGTTCAAGAGAATATATAAAGGGAAATAATTAGATTATTATTATTATTTTTTAAATTTTTTATTGTCAAAGTTTAGATTCTGCAAAACAGTCTGAAATGATCGATTTACATAGAAAAAGGTATATTTTCGTATCCTCTATAATTGTATAATCATAAAAATAAAAATAAAAATGAATTTTAGGGGATTATCTGAGCCGCAAGTGACTTGTTTTTTTATAATTTCTGTTAATTTTTTATGGAATTGGAATAATATGTAATGTTTTGAAAATAAAGGTACAAATTGTTAAAATTAATTTTACAGCTCCTTAAATGAAATTATGTAATTAAAGATTACTAAAATATAGTTTTTTATTTACATATGAAATGTATAAGACTTCTTCTGTTGCATAAACTACAAAGATTCCTACTGATTGGTTTGTGCTTTCTGTTGCATCTTATTTTTCAAGCACTAGAGCATATCAACTTTTATCCGGGATTACAGCTGTAATATGCAAAATCTCGCTTAGATTTTGATTTTGATTTTGATTCTCGTTTAACGGGATTTTTATTTTTTTATTTTTTTTATGCTCTTCTAAGTCTCAAAGTCAAATTTGTTTTACCAGAAGCATAACCAAATTAGTATATAATACAGTGGAATTTTTGTAGCCTTTGTGTACAATTTTTAGATTTCAGAAAATAATCATTCAAATTTGTCTGGCTATTCTATTCAAAGAAAAAAAAATTGCTTATTTGCAAAATAATAATAATAATAATAAAATTGTCTAGCTATTCAAATCCTAAATATGTCTTGTCTTAGTGATGTCTAAAACACCTTCCCTGATCTTTAATTTTTTTTTTTTTAATTATATGTTTATGTGTGTTTCCTTGGAACTTTGAGCATGACGTTGATTAACATTGTGTTTAACTCAAATTAATCATTGCAACAAATTAGAACATTTTCAGTGAATTGAATAGATATTGTTTAAATTTATGTGTCATAAATGTATATTCAATTTAAAAATTATTCTCTAATAGTAACGTGCACAAAAGTTATTTATGATTATTAATTAATTATATATTTTATTTAAATATTTTTAATTTTTGAACTAAATAAATTTTTTAAATTTGATAATGTTTGACAAAGCTTTCAGGAGTAGACACTCACTTTGATAATGTCAATGTTACGTCAGCTCGATATTCATTATAGACATTACTATTTAAGCACATTTTTTTTAAAATAATATCTATATTTATTTATATGACATGTTAATTTTAACCATTCTCATTTTATTAAAAATACTTTTATAACCAAAAAATTTATAAACTTATCGTATCGGTAAAAAAGTTAAATACATACAATTAATAATTAAATAAAATTACATTTCCGATATTAGTCGGAAATTCTCATATTATTAAACTCTAAACTATCCTTAGAGTATTGTTCTGATAACTAATTTTTTTATACATACAATTAAATAAAACTGCATTTCATAATTAAATTCTGATTGGAAAAAAGGTAAATAATTTTAGTATTACTAAATATTGGGTACTATATTAAAAGTTTGAAATTATAAGACTGCTGATTTATTACGCGAATTAAATTTTTTATTAAAAGAAATTACTGCGTGGTGAGCAAGAAATTGGGTCAAAGTAAACAAATTTAAATTAGTTATAAAGTGGACGGTGGAGCCGAAACATTCCTGCCCCGGATAGGGATAGTTGATCAGGGAGAGCCAAACGCCTTCATATTCTCACAGCTAGCTAGGGTTTTGGAGTGCGTAGAATCTTCAATTTCTCCACCTTGTTCTTGCTTCTGCATCGCAAAAAGAGAGAGAGAGAGAATGTTGGACATCAATCTATTCAGAGAAGAAAAGGGCGGAAACCCTGAAAGGATTCGCGAATCCCAACGCCGTCGGAATGCCAATGTTGAGATCGTCGACGAGGTCATCAGGCTCGACAGAGAATGGCGACAGCGTACTCTCTCTCTCTCTCTCTTTCTCTCTCTAAACCTTCATAAGCTTTTTGTTTATGAATCTATGTTTTTCATCATGCGGCAATGTAATTTCAGGTCAATTCGAGCTCGAGAATCTTCGCAAGGAGTTCAACAAGATCAACAAGCAAGTTGCTCAGCTTAGAATTGTTAGTATATTTCATTCATTCAATCTCCATCTTTTGATAACAATGCTAAAAGACTAAAATTTAGACTAATGTAACCATTCCAGAACGGATTTTGGTAGATCCATTATAGTGGGATTTCCACATTATCCAGATTTCCCCTTCCAGAATCTTGGAGATAGAGCCAACATTAGGTGGTGGTTGGACTAAGAAGAGTACACATAATAGTAATAGCTTCTATAACATTTTGGTACTAAAACTGATTTTGGTAGGATCCAATACGGTGACATTTCGACATATCCAGATTTCTCCTCTGAGAACCTTGGAGGTAGGGCCAACATTAGGTGATGGTCGGACTAGAGTACCTATCGTAGTATACTAGTTCCTCCCATACAGGGAAAATTTTCTATGAATTTTTCCTTCGTTAAGGATTTAGAGTATTGTTTCTTTTATGGAAAGAGTAAAATGTTTGGAATATTAAATATATAATGTGTCCTTTCTTTTCTAGTAAAACTTCATATCTTTTTGCAAGACAAATAAGAAAATAATGGTTATGGAAAACAGCCTTTTATTTTTTGTTGCAAAGGATATCTATATCAAGTGCAGTTTAATTGAAAGATTCTTCTATTTGTCCTTTTCACTTGCATTGAATTTGTTGATTTCAATTTTGTACTTTGGCTTGTTTCTTTTGGAACTGAAATATGGAACTTTTATGGAAAAAAAGTCAGGTGGGGATGCAAGTGGTATGATTAAGAATACAGAAGATAACAAAAAGTTGGCAGCAGAGAAAGAAATTGAAGTTCGGGAAGCTTTAAGGGAGTTAAATTCAAAATTGGAAACTATTGGAAACCTTGTTCATGATACAGTTCCTGTTAGTAAGGATGAGGTAAGAGTTGGCACATTCCATCCACGTTTAGAATGTATGTTTATCTGTCTGATTAATTGATTTAAAAAATTTTGGCAGGCAGATAATGCTGTGATTAGATCATGGGTGGGTGAAAAACGTCAAGAGACCAAACTAAAGAATCATGTTGAGCTTGTTGAGCTTCTTGGGATTGCTGATTTGAAGAAAGGTAGTATACTTGTGTAATCTAGTTTTCTAGTCGACTTGTTTTTGTAAACTTGAAATATGTGGATTCTATTCCTATTTCAAGTAATCCCTTTAGGCTTCATTGATTAAGAGAGCAAGTATATATAATATTCTATGTTCAAGTGCTGACTTGTTCTGCTCTCCCTTTATTTGTACTGCCTAATACCTTTTATTTGTAGTCGATTTAATTGTATCTAGTATGTAATTAACTTGTACTGAGGATACTCTGAAAATATATAGGTGCTGAAATAGCTGGTGGGAGAGGTTTTTACCTTAAAGGAGATGGTGTACGCCTTAATCAAGCTTTGATTAACTTTGGCCTTGACTTTTTGGAGAAAAGGGGATATACAGCATTGCAGACTCCTTTCTTTATGAGACAAGATATCATGGCAAAGTGTGCTCAATTAGCTCAATTCGATGAAGAACTTTACAAAGTAACTGGTGAGGGAGATGACAAATATCTGATTGCTACAGCTGAGCAGCCACTTTGTGCATATCATTTGGATGATTGGATCCATCCTTCCCAGCTACCCATAAGGTTGTGACATGTTAATAGAGCTTCCTTGTAGAAAATAAGTTTCGTATTGCTCATAAATATCAAATTTTCTATTCCAGGTATGCTGGATATTCGTCGTGCTTCCGTAAAGAAGCTGGATCACATGGTCGTGATACTCTGGGAATATTTCGAGTTCATCAATTTGAGAAAGTGGAGCAATTTTGTCTCACTAGCCCAAATGACAATGACTCGTGGGACATGCATGAGGAAATGATAAAAAATTCTGAGGAATTCTACCAGAAGGTATCATGTATCATCCCCATGGAAAATTACAAGCAATTTGCTTCTTCACTATGCATAATATTTAATACTTCCACTGGTTGAAAATTATCAGCTAGGATTTTAGGTGATAATTATAGGTCATCAGGTTAGCTCTTTAAAATGTCAAATGGCACTGCTGGAGATTTATTTACATCTTTGGAGGTTCTGAAATCCATCTTCATTCAATTTTCCTTTTCTCCTTTTTATTAATATTTAAAAGAAAATAAAAGTAAAGAAAAATTATAGCACATAAGTGCAGGTCTAAGTCGAGCAGTTCACTCTCCATCTATCTCCATTATATGCAAACTCGTCTCTTCTATCTTAGCCAAACAGAGAAGTTGGCTTTTCTTTTAATCTTTGTGAAAAGCACAGTGGTTATTTTTAGTTTTATTTAGGGTTGTCGTTTATTTTATTTTATACATAAGTCAAACTTTTTTGATAGAAAAATCTAATATATCTTTCTCAATTGCAGCTAAAAATTCCCTACCAAGTTGTGGCTATTGTTTCGGGTGCTTTGAATGATGCAGCTGCAAAGAAGTATGATTTGGAAGGATGGTTTCCTGCATCCCAAACTTATAGAGAGTTGGTGTCATGTTCAAACTGTACAGACTATCAGTCCAGGAAATTAGAAATTCGATATGGGCAGAAAAAGGTATTTCTTGTCAGACTCATTGTTTTCAGCTTGCATCCTTTGTTCTGTTGCATATTTTTGACCATCGATCAAATGAAGTCCATCCATGACAAAGTTGATTAAGTTCTGGTTCAGGGTCCATCAGACTGCATTTTAGTTGAGTGGCTTATTAAGAAAAAAGTTAGGTAGATTTGCTAATGAAAAATAGGTTTTCATGCTGTTCCAAGAACTGTTTGCATTCATAGTTGTTATTAACATGAGCAAAAGGAGATGCTCATGTGCTGTTCAATTTCAGGATGTTATTATCAAGTCAAATCCTTGATTATATTTTCCTTCAAAATGTCATTTATAGTGTTTGCTGCACATCACCTTGTTTATGGCTTTCTCAAATTTATGATTATCTGTCTTGTAAATTTTGTGCTATTACAGAGCAATGAGCAGACAAAGCAATATGTCCATTTGTTGAACTCTACTCTTACAGCAACAGAGAGGACAGTTTGCTGCATTCTTGAGAACTACCAGAGAGAAGGTGGTGTTGAGGTACCAGAAGCATTAAGGGAATTTATGGGTGGAAAGACCTTCCTGCCTTTCAAGATTCAACCGGCCAGCGAAGCCAAAGGGAAGAAATCGAAGGCCTAGTTTATTATTAATTAGAAATTTATATGAGAAAGATTAAAATTGAAAATTTAGATCAGATAGCAAAAGTGATGTTTCATGCTACTGTCTCCTCTCTAACAAAGGCCAAACCGACCCAACCCCTCTCTCCCAAAAGATGAAAAGAGAAACAAGAAATTAGAGGAAGGAAACATCATAATTATAAACTATTTTGAATGCATTTGTGGAAAAACGCTGAAACTTTGATTTTGTGACACATTGATGTTTTTATTTTATTGAAGTTGTGTTTTGCAAACTAGTTAAATATGGGTTTTAGGCTTCCTCTGTTATCATGTCAAACAACATTTGACCTTAGCTACTGGTAGAATAACACTATTGGTTTGTGTATTATGTGCATGTAGAAAAGACGTTTTTGTATTTCATTTTGAGTCTTGCTGGGGCAATGTTGATTTTCATTGATGGAAAGCTTTTCTTATAGCCTAAAAATTTTTAGTAAATATTAAAATTTTATACTACTCGTTGGCTCTGATAAAAATATTTGATGTTGAGAAATGCTTTTAATTAAATGAACGGTGACGCATTAAACAGTTTGGCAGCCTCAAGCTTCTGAAGTTCTTTGACTTTGTGCTTTTGCAGGGCACGAATTGCCAATCAATCCAAACAAGCTGACCCACAATTCACTTCAATTGCGAAACTATTTGAAAAGAAGTCAATCGTCAATTGGGTCTGGGAACTTGGTTTTAGGAAATTGGGCATCTTAAGATTGAAATGAGAAAGTCATTAATTTTTTAATCAACTTTGTTAAGTCCTAATGGATGAGCTTTTCATACGACTATTTGAAATTGAAGTCTACAAAGATGAACTTTTGCATCAAGTTTTGATTAAATAAGAAAAACTATTAATATCCTCATTGAATAATCTTTTTTTCTATTCAAAGTTTTAGTCTTAAATATTTTCTATTCTGCATAAATAATAATCTCCATTTGCTGTTCTATATTTTCATAAATTGATTTGGCCGACTATAACAAGTACTCAAATCTACCAACGCCATTGATTAATATCTTTTTAAGACACTGATATTACATTACAACTACCATATTTATTACAGCTAAGAAGTTGCATAATCAGCTTTTATTTGTTAAGTTCTCAAACCCCCCTACTCTATCCCAACCCAACTTTCTCACTCCTTTACTACCTAAAATTTGTTTTTTCGAGCGACTTTCTTTCCTTTTCTGGTCCTTTTTCCTATAGATTGCCTAAAAGATAAAAGAAAAAAAAATAAGTAAACGTGCTTGAATTCTTTGGAACTAAAATAAAGCATCCACTTAGGATTCAAAAAATATATCCCAAATTCTCACTTCCACAAGATTGTTGGTATTATTATGCCTACTGAAAGCTATTCTTAAACTTGTATTTAGCATGGTTAAACTATGCTCGCTTCTGCTCTGCAGGTTATACTGGTTTTAACTTTTATGGTAGTGTTTACTTGTCCAAATTACCATTGAGAATAATGAAAATAGCTATGCAAAATGATTAAAAGATATGTGTACAGACAACACATTTTCAGAAAGCTAAAAGAAAAAAAAATATAGTGCATGCTGAAGTTTAAAAACAGTATAATTTTCCTTTCTTTTTTCCATATTATAACTCACATTTAAACCAAAACATAATTCCTTTCTCATCGAGCGAAAACAAACACTTCTATAATTCGTTATAATAAATAATAAATCTTTAAGTTCGAAAACCATTAAGGAAAAAAATAAAAACTGACATAATTTCTTATCATTTAATCTCCATTCAACATTTAGCAGTATATATACAGCTAGTTTCTTCTACTTTTACTCCACTGGCTAGCTTGTGAACCTACTTGTTGTGTAATGGGTCTGGACTAGAAGGTACTTCTCTGTTGACTGTTGCAAAAAAACCTTCATCTCCATTGATAGGGCTTCTATTCCAAACTTGAGGCTTGTCTACTTCAACCTTCTCACTCAATAATCTAGCTCCCAAAACTCCATGTTGCATAGCTAATATACTAATGAAAATCATCATGAAACCCACAGCTTGGCTCCTTGAGATAAACATGGCTTTGTATATCAGCAAAGTTTTTGTTTTCTTCTTCCTTTGCTTCTCTAATTTTAGCTTCTCTGTTTGAGTAAAAAAAAAATGAAGAATATTAACGCTATAAACTTGGGGAGAGATAGAGAGTGAACAAGTTGGGTAAGTTGCTATGTTTTATAGGCACTGGAAAGCAAATAATTTTTATTTTTTTTTCCCCTAATGAGTATTTCTCTCTGAACACGTGTGTAGTGTGTGAAGGAGGAAATTTTTGGTCAAATACTCAAGCTTTAGACAATGAAATAAGTGAGACTTTAACTAATGAGTTGAGCTTTGTGGGGGTGGTTGAGTCCCACACCTTTCCATATAATGAAAACCCACTGTTTTGGACTTGTTTAACATCTTCCCCAATTAACCAAATTATTAAAAATTGACAACAACAAGAACAACAATAAAAGCATTTTTCTATATAGAATTTGTTTCTATGATATTATTACTTTCTTGCCTGTGATGATGAAAAAACCTCCAAACTTCACCAAACCATTCCCCTTTCTCTCTCTCTCTCTCTCTCTCTTTCAAGTCTCAGATAATTCCAGCCAGTGAAAGACAATCTTGCACAAGTTAACAATAATTATAAAACCAAAGCCAACCTACACATTTTTCTTCAAAAGGACCTCAAATTGAGGATCTCAGCTTTGACTCTTCCTTTGGGTTCTATATTTTTCTTCATTTCTTTTTTCAAATTGCCTAAAATGCTAATGTCCATGTTTATGCAGTTTTCTAGGAGTTGGTACTACTTCTTTCTATTTCTTAGTACAATTTTAATTTTAAAATGTGCTTGTGTTTCTCAAAATATGGGTTTTGCCTTTTGAAGTAACTACACATTTTTGTAAGAAAAAGGCATCTTTAGCAATCTGTCTTGTTGGGTTTAGGTTATATGTGAAATATTTTACAATCTTTTTGTTTCTTCTCTTGGACTAGTTTATGTCAGCTCTATTCTTAATCACAAGCCAAGGATACTCAATAATTTAATTCAAAACTCAAAACCTCCAAACTTTAAAATATATATTCCTCTAACTTTTTCATAGTACTGTTTCTACATCCCTTAAAAAGTTATAAAAATCCAGCAAGAGTCAAGCAGAATATCTATCTTTATATCCACGACATTGCTTTCAACGACCCTGGTTTGGGCCTGAATTTAATTGCCCAATTATATTCAGAACATGCAAAAAATGTGGGCCACATTTGATATCCAGTTTTCCAACCCTTATCTTTATGTCTCTTTCATTTTCTATCTTCACTTTCTTTTTCACCATCAAAATTCAATTAATATTTCATATTAGGA
The DNA here is from genome assembly GCA_003254975.1 of Ochetophila trinervis. Classification (NCBI taxonomy): domain Eukaryota; kingdom Viridiplantae; phylum Streptophyta; class Magnoliopsida; order Rosales; family Rhamnaceae; genus Ochetophila; species Ochetophila trinervis. The sequence continues at coordinate 26,876 of QANX01005346.1, read as the reverse complement.
AAATATGGTAGGTCCTAAATGTTACGTTTTTGGTCTCCACATTAAATTCAGATGGGCCATATGTGACGATAATTAGGAAAAGTAAAAAAAATGCTATGTTATTCTTTCTTTTTTGGATTTGGAAATCACATTGAAAATTGAGTGTGAATATTATTATTTCCATTTTTTTTTCTTCCAATTTGGTAGGGTTAACATTTTGGCAATGATCTGATGAGACTTTGTTGGATCAATTGGGTTAAATCATGGTAAATAGATGAAAAAATTGACCACCTTTTAATTTTTATCTCCAAGTAAGCTTAATATGATATGATTAATCTGCTTAAACATAGCAAGCCCACATGCTGCCTCAACATAATAGATTTGAAGGGCCACATAGAAAACCAACATATTTTGACTATTTATTTTGGTAAAAACATATTTTGACTATTGAGTGGATACAGAAGTAACCTAGTTTCTCCCTGGTCGCAGCCACTAAAAATTATTAAATCAAAAAATTAGCAAACTTCATTAGACGATGTGAATGCTAATTTGGCATCTTTGAAATCTCTCACCTCCACATGGACCCTCTTGTCCTCTCTTGAAAACCCACCACCAGCCATCTAGTCTGAGCTTCTCTGCTATTTCTCGTAGCCAAGAATGTTACAGATTTCGTGATAAAAGTTCCCCTATATTTATCATATCCAAGTGGAAAATTCAAATTCAGAATTATTGTATAATAAATCGATGATTTTTGCTATTTGATTTTTCCTTTCAAGGGAAAAATGATCAGGTGGTTGACTAAGCTTTATAATTCTAACCTTTACCAGTTACCAAGACATAAAAGCAGTAGTGGCTTTAATAATAGACGAAATTTTTCAAGGGTACAAGCATATAAGACGTTTTTCTATATGTAAGTAAGCTTTACATGGTAGAACCTATGTGAAAAGGATGTCCTATAAACAACACTACTGAATTTGGATTGGTATTAAATTATTATATTTTTTTACTCAGAAATCATCCAATTACAATAAAATTTCCCATGATGATAACCACTTTGACATTTGCGTACTGATGTGAATTGTGATAGTCCTACTATCTATAGTATTCAAAACTGCGATGTAGGATTTAATTTTTACCATAATAGCACCAGAAGAAGTTTAATACCAAAAAACATGTAATGTATGTGGAAATTCAAAACATAAAACAAATAAACAACTACTTTCCGAGTTAAGACTAGTGAAATCCAAAGAATTTCATGGCATATTACTCTTCTTTTTTTTCTTTTTCTTTTTTTAGTAACATGTGATCTTCAACAAGTACCAATGTAATATTGACTTAACAAATAATATTTTATCCATAACAAATAATATTTTTCAGAAATTCCATGGTAAAATCCAAAATAAATAAAGAAGTCTTACAGCAGAAAATCTCGCTCCTTTTCATATGAACAACTCAATTGCATTGAGGAACAGACCAGACAAAATCTATCAAGTCGTATGAATTTATATTTGCCATAAACATTAATGAATACAAGAGGCGGATGAATGATATATCTTCTTACAATTTGTAAAGATAAGGCCAACCGACCAAAAAGCTCTTTTTGTAATCTACAAACTATTCATGTGTCTATGAAAGCATACTCAAATGTTACACAGAGACACTTATCAAAAAAAAAAAAATTGTTACACTGAGACGGTGAACAAATAGAGTTTTAGTGCGACAGACAAAGCCAACTGCAACAAGAAGATCCCAGCTACAATCAAGAACCACCTTTCACCTGCCGACTTAATATGAGCTTTGAGGTTAAGTGCCACGAAGGTTGCTGACATGAACCCAGCTACTCCTGCTATAACCCATCTGAAAATTTCGTACGGAATGATAGAGAGACACTGCAACCACATATAAGAGAATAAATTAACTAACAATTATTATCTTTAATGGAAATGATAACTGAAAATTCAATGGACCATCTGATTGGTCTCTTAAAACAACAGAACCCCTATATGAGTTTCGCCTACAACATCATTTAATGCCATATTACTGCAATCGCAGTACAGGGCCACAGGCCCATTTTCATATGATAGCTTAATGTACATTCAAAAACCATCCAACTAATCTATTCCTTATTCTGAAAAAATAAAAAATAAAAATTAATCTATTCCTTGTAAAGGGCATAGCTTTGGTGAAGGGAGAGGAGGAGGGAGAAAGGAGTCTTTACACACCTAAATCTTTATTAGACTCCATTATTCAATAAATATTTTAATTAAAAATATAATACACTAAATAGTTAAAAGAGAGAAATCTAAAGAACTTACCAATGCAGGAATGAAGATAAATAGGGAGTAGCCATAAAGACATAGTAGCTGAATAAGACCTGATGGTGCTGAGAAGTATTTGAGAATTACATACAGTCCAAGAGGAACAATGGTGACATATCCATAGAACAAACCAGCAGTCCAAGTCACCAGATTTATGTCATAGTCCCAATCTTTGTGCTTCAGTTTGTGCGCTATATATGTCACAAATGTGCCAATGGAAGCTGCAACAAAAATAAGGGTTGTGCATATCCAGAATGGTCCATACCTACACAGCATTTGAAGTTATAATCACATGATATTAGTTGATTGCTCTTCTGGAGATGAATTAGATCAAAAATACATTTAGCCTACGAAGTGTTGCTCTTGTCAATGTGTATGCATAAAGTAATCCGACTCAATCCGCTTGTGAATTTTCTAATTGCAATTTACTAACATTCATAAACCAGAATTAACATAAAATAACTTGAAGGACTACAACTTACAAATCAGGGCTGTTCGCTGTTTTCTCATTGAAATTTCCGGAAAATGGAAAAAGAGATTCTTTAATCCTCTCTAAAACATCTGAAGTGTCAACATCAAAGAATGGCTTATAAGCAGCTAAAGTGAAACTCTGAAACCAACCACTTTGCTGGGATTCATCACTGCCAGGCGAAGATTTTGAAAATGTATCTGTGAGGATAAAAAATTGCAATTACAACATAGGGGAGACAATATATATCAAGTTAATGGAAATCACACTCTGAACCACAGCATCATAGAGCATGGACTAATTTAACACCTTTTATGCATTTTATCACCAACTTTATACTAAGCTCATCATCATCAGACCTTTTTTTTTCATGAGTTATCACTCCACTTGAGGCATCCCTCCTATAAAGCATCTTAAGAAATACTAAACCAGTACTTTGACCTCATTTTTTTTTTTCATTTCCTATCAAACAACATATCTCACTAACATTTCTAAACGGAAAATTCTCTTTTCACATTGCTGATCCAACTTTTTTGCAAGTTGAGACTCTGTTTATATAAGATTTCATAATAATCCAATTTATTCAAGCCTCACTAATTTTGGCCTCCTAATTTCAATAGACTATTCAGCTACACCACTAGCCACTCAAACCAATTTAGTCAAGTGAAAGAAGTATTCTAACCCTTCCACCTTGCTCTATGTCCAATCTGGTAAAATAATAACTATATCAATATCCCTAGAATAAAGAGTTGGATGAAAGAAATATTTCTTAACAGTAAATTAGCAATAAGAAAAATTAGAAAACCGCAGAACCCAATTGCCCCTTTAATGATGGCTATCTAAAACCTTTTAATTGTACTTCAATAGAATAAAACTCCACAATGGAACTTAAACATACACATACCATATAGAGCCTGCATGTGCTAGACAATGAATATCTAATGCAATCTAGGAAATGAAAAGGAACACAGCAGAACCCAATTTATACATTCAAAATTTAAAGATAATTAGATTTAATAAGACCAAAATTCCATATACCATCAGCATCACGAGGAGGACGGGAAACACCAGAGATCTTCCCTTGGGCTTCAGATGGAGGAAATGTCTGAAGGTTCGAATCTGCACAATAAAATCCATTTTCATAATTATTGTAAAAAGAATAAGGGCGAATAAAAAACAATATTCCTTTCAGTCATAGGATTCGATGACTGAAAGCCCAGCAGGTAATCAAAAAAAAAAAACAACTGGAATTTAGATTTGTATGCATAAAAGCTTGACTAAGCTGAGTTTTATATTCCGTTGAGCCTCCATATCCAAAATGTATTTTTTCACAATTGTGCTCGTTCTATTGCAGTATTTTTCAACAAAGTACAAGCGACACATAGCAGTTGAGATATAGTTTCACAACTCACAACTGGCTAAAAAGAAAAAAAGAGACTATTACTTAATCTCAACAAAAGGCTCCATTTGAGTGCTGAGCAAATCCAAGAAGAAGTTAAAAGAAATTTTAAATGCTAAAATCCCAGGTTTACCAAAACTGGAAAAAGTAAAAAGAAGAAGCTAAATTTGCATTGAATCAAAGTAAAGCAAAGCAATCTGTCACTAAAGAATTCCCAACAGCACGAGTCTAGGAACAGACTAACAATAATGCAAATCATATTAGCTCACTATTCGATAATCCAATAAAATTTAATGGAACGTAAACAAATAGAAAAAAAGTGTTTTTATCAAAAACCAAACGAAATGAATTCCCAGAGTGAAATAAACAAATTGCACCTTGAAATTTGACGGCGACATGACCTGGATCCGTAACAGACTACCCAAAAAAAGAACAAAATTAAAATCCAGATCCAAATCCAAATCTTATGAGATTAGATATAAACTGAGGATTAGAAGGAAGCTAGAATTGATGAAAAAAATAAATCAACGACTTACAGGAACAGATCCTGAAACCTTCTGGTTATCAATGCTCGTGTAGTTGCCGGACATCATCTTTCTTGCTCTCCCTACTTCTTCTTCTCCGAAGATCTTCTGTTGCTCTCTGCCGCGTGATTTTATACTCTCTTTTCTTTTCTTTTCTTTACCCATGCAATGACCGATGAGCCTGCGTCAAGTAACAATGAAACATGGGCCTCAGTTGAGGAAAAGGAAAATGGGCTGACTTTTGTTGATTCTAAATACACATCGGTTTGAGCTTTATACAATTTTAATTTTTCTATTTACATATGATTATTAAAGTTTCTCAAAACTAGTAATTGATGGGTCAAAATCTGATATATGAATAGTCCACCAAAAAGTGAAATATTGTTTTAAAAAAATTGAAAATGGAATGGACAAAACAATAATAAAAGAATAGATTAGGTTTTTGGGTAGTTTAAATAATAAAAAATAAACATTATCACATAAGGCTGTTAATTTTTTATTTTTGTGGTCAGGCGTTCAAATTTTGTCATATTTTTCTTAGTTCAACTTTGATTAGTGAAAATAGTAACTCTAAATTGTATTATTTCTACGGGAGTATTATTATTTTTACTTTATATGCAAATTTTAATTGATAGATTTGATTGGATACACTGTCATTGTAGCCTTTTCTCTTAGTTGCAGTAAAATTCACTCTGAATTTGAAGAAATACTTAACAAATATATATAATTTTTTGTATAAATAAAGCAACATGTTTATACACAATGTAATATAAATATATTTATTTATTGTTTGATTAGAATAAAACCATCAATAAAATATAGAAATAAGATGACAACATAATAATGTTTTAAAATTATTTGGTTTTTATAAAAACAAGTAAGAAATTTTTAATTTCCTCTGTTTTCAAAACCAAAAATGCAAAAAACAAAGGTCCTTTGCCTAATACTAATTATAGAATGGAACCAATCAGATCATTTGCAGAACAAAAGTTCCATGCTCTACTTTATTTCTTTCATCTATAAGTTAGCTCAAAGAATGAACCCCAACAGATCTAAAACTCCTCTCAAACTAAAGGAACTAATCACGAAAAGTTTAAGATTATAGAGCTTCCTCTATGACAAAATAAATCCCAAAAATAAAAAAAGTACATTTAAATTAACCCATCAATACAAACTAAAACCTATTTACATGCAGAAGACTCTGGTCAATACAAGCACCATCAAGCATTTTTCAATCTACCCCTTGTGAGCAATAGAGACCTTCTGATTGCAAGAATAAGAACCCAAGTGGTTGCACTTATTTTCTCCTTGATCATCAACAGTAATGCTGAGCTCAGGACAGTCTTCAAGATCTGAGCTTCCAATCCCTTGAAGAAGCCAAATAACCCTTCAGATTTCCATATAGCGCAGAGAATTCCTGGCAATGTTTTGCGGGACTTTTGCTTAGGTTTTTTGGTTCCATCATTATCTGGATCTGCAGCTTGGATCATGACCTTACACCTGCAGACAAAATATATTTCAATTGGCTCCATACATCAAGCTTATAACCCTTGATGGAATCTGAGAGAACAATTAAGCACCTTATTGCAGGATATGTTATAACGGTCGCAATACTCTTTGCCACTGCACCCAGCACAAATGCCGAAAAGGCAGAAAGGGCTTCTGGGGATGAACCCTTATCCCCTATACTTTGTTTTTCCTTCAGCATCCTTTGTTTTAGTTGATCAAACACTGTATACTGCAGCATTTCAGTAAAATCAGTCTCAACCAGCCTGGCTTATTCACCAAAGTCAAATATTTTATGCAGAAGATAAAGATTTTAACTCAAATCCTAAAAATTGTACATTATCAATAATATTAGCCTAAAAGTTAAAGGAGGCTAGGAAGATAAATAAGGCTAGGAAGACTACCTGAATTGCAGGGTTTGATGTCAGCAACAGAGAGATTCCAAGGCCATCAAATGCATCACTCCAAGTGCCCTCAGTAAGGGTCTCCCACAACCCCTTGGATTTTCCAAAGGCAGTTGTCTGCATCCTCGATGAGGCTGTATCCAGAGGCTACATAATGGTAAACCAAATAATCTATTATTATACCTCACATATGCAGTTTGAAATTTGAATATGCATGAGACTGAGTGAAAGGCAGTTAATGTTTATGACAAGATGATAATAGAATGCCGCAAAGTTTATCCTTTTAGTTCTCATTCTCATTGAAACGACAAAACAAAGGTCCAAACTGTAATACATAATCAAAAAGCTGCTGAATTATGTTTTGCCACACAGATTTCTTTTCTCAGGTGTGAATTACTATATTCTACATCACAATGCCAAAAACTCATAAGCTGTAATTCACTTCTTTAGGTGCAGGGCCATAATAGTTTCATGTATCATAAAAGAAGTAGTTTTTGAAACCCATTAACAAAAGTCAAATAACAGTGTAAACACAATTCTAAAGAAAAAAAGAAGAGAAGCTTCGCACAAGTAGCACACCTGTGTTAGAATAGCAGTACAAGTCCCTGCAGCCGCAGCAATTATCAAGTTTGCTTTTGTTCCAATGGATTTGACACCACTCTTTACGATATATAATCTTTTGAAGTAGCTGTATCCATAAAAGTATACGAACTGTGAAATGAAGGATTGCAAATTTTTTGTTCCCAGTCCCTGATATAGTGAAAGGACCTGTCGGGAAGAAATGGCTTCCCACAACACATCTGAAAAATTCCTACACAATCCATGGCAAGTGAAATCAGAAGAAAACTAGAAATCATTGTTTCATTACTGCATAAGCACCGACTTTGAAGCAACTTTCGATTAGACAAAAAATAATTTCCAGGTTGTTAGTTGCTAACAGTTCGTCAATATATAAACAATACATGACAGAGAAGATTGGAAACCAAAAACATCAATTTAATGTAACATCAAAAGAAAAAGGCTATGGAAACCACATGGAAAAGGAAAAACACAAACCGCAGACGGACATAAAGAATGGGCATCTTTTGTGAATTGAAGATTTGCACAGTATCAGTGAGAACACAGCATGAGTTCTAGATGAACCAGGAGGAGGGTAAAAAACAATATGCAAAAAGAAAGAAAAAGCTAGGTAGCACCATGATAGAAGACTAACTACACATGCAAGTCCAAGGTTGAAACTTGAGAGTTCCAAAGTAAAGTTGGAAAAACAAACAAACAAACAAAATAAACAAAATGGAATCCCATAAAATGATAATATAAACAGTCTATCCACAGTGATACAGAGATAAGGCGAATCAGTTAAAAGGTGAGACATTGGCAGCATGACATATTGCGAGAATTATCTCTAGAACTGAATGAAGTATACTAATTTTGGCTTATCTAATTCCCTTCTTGACCATTTGGGTTAGTTGCTATAGTCTCTTTCTAAGAATCTCAAAAAAAAAAAATATATATATATATATATATATATAAAACTCGAAAGCAGCTTAAATCCCGTTTGATCCAAAAAAGGATTATTTCGTCTCCCCTCCTCTCACATTCGAACAGAAAAAGGCCTTTAAATAAACAAATAAATAAATCAATAAATCAACTTTATCATAATTTGCTAAAAGATAAACAAAATTTGATCAGATATCCGATTATTCAGATAAAAAACAGAGACCCAGATCAAGAAAAACAAATACAAGTTATGATTAAAAGGAAAAAATAATAATAATTAAGAACAGAAGAGATAGTAAACCTGTATCTTTGCTGACCATGGGCTCGAGCCTCAGCTTGAAACTTGGTCTTACAGGTATCAAGCGGGTATAAAATGGTTGTGCTGACTAATGATCCTACAGCCCCTGAAGTTGCCTCTGATATAGATTCCAGATCAAGACCCATCTTTTATTATTATCAAATTCCCCTATACCAATACCAAATTATGCCTTATATATGAGAAGGGAGAGAAAGCGTTTAGGTGGGTTTTATAATTTATACATATACGGGTTTTATTATTTACATACATATATATATTATATGTATATATATGCAAAGAAACGTCCAAAGAGGTGAGCTCATAAAGAGTACAAGTCAGAAAGCGATGAAAATATAGAGGAAGACTGATGATATGGCGTTTTCTTGGGAATTGAAAAACGTGAACAGTCTCTCACCGTCACATTATACGCGTAACGCGCCCACCGTACGATCTCCTATGTAATTCTCAAAGTGGGTCCCATTTTTTTATGCTGTTTTAACAATTTAACTGCTGCGATGCTGTTGTTCATAATTTCACGGTGCCAAACCAAAAACCAAATACGTAACCTGAACTAAATCAAATTGATAACGCAATTGTCTTTAATGTCTAAATCATAGATTTTTTATTTTTATTTTTTGGTTTACAGTCTATATAATTTTAAAATTAAAAAAATTCTCTTTATGAAAATAACTTACCCTAATATTTATATATTTTCTTTTTAAATTATTAATGATTTAAATAATTTTTAAAATAGTAATGATAAACTATTTTTATTTACCAANTTTTTTATTTTTTTTATTTTTGTGTATTTGTATATCTTGAGCTTTCATATTCATATGGTTGCTCCACTTTTGTTGCCATTCCAATGTTGTTCTTAGGACACAATTGATTTTGCATTTTTATTTTATTGCTCTATCTTCTTTTGCTATTTTTATCTATGATAGAGATGTTGTAGTACACTATGCTTCTTCTTTTTTGCTACATTTAACAAAACGCATTGTGTTTTATTATTTTTTTAACATGTATCAAGTATGTTATTTTAATTTTATTATATTATCTATTAACTATTAATAAGTATTTTTTTATTTTATAAAAAAAATTTAATTAAGTTTACGGTGTTGGTTAGGTAACGGGTTATACGATAATTTAATGAACAGGTTTGGATTTGCAAATTTCAACACGAAAGCTTAAAGAGTCTGGTTTGGGTGAACAAAATTTTACACGAAACAACACGGCACATTGCCAGATCTACTTAGAACAGTCCACGAGAAGGCCATCATCATCTCTCACCACCACGTCCATGGCTACATTCCCATCCACCCAAGCCGCATCACAGTTAACCTTCCACCATCCCTGCCTGCGGGGAGTCCACGCTTCTTTTATCTTCGGGACCAAGAAGGTTGAGTGGTAATGGAGGGCGCCTGCATCTTCTTGCACTAATAAATCCATCCAGCGTCTAATATTCAATAGAGACAGCTTGCCCTCAAACAAACAATCATTCCGAAATTTCCAGAAACTATAAAACGAGGAAACCATGAATGAGAGAAAAATTGCCTTGTCCATATCTCCCCTGCAAACCTCTGGCAAAGGATTGAAGCAGAAGTCAATGAGCTCAACCACATTAGACACTGGCCATTCATCAGTCATTCCCCCTCAACAGCTAGAGAAGGCCAAAGCCATGAAGCCGGGACATGATTTGAACAGGTGGATAGTACTCTCCGAGCACTCTCGATTCCTGCAATCCCTTGGCATAATTTCTCTTTAGTTGGTAAAGCATAAGCCAAAACATGCCACAAACATACCTTCTTTGTTTCATTCAATGGAGACTTCCATATTGCACTCCACAAGCTTGAAACTACACCACCTACATAACAATTCACAGCAAAGCAATTTCTTACCGTGAATTGTCCAGAATTGTTTCCACACCAATATAACCTATCTTTGTGTAAAGCATTCAGCCATGACATATTAAGAATAGCTTCGGCTGATTCCTCCTCACAAATCTCTAAGTCTAGAGTCCCATCCGGATCCAACTCTTTCTTATGTTTACATATGTGTATGAGTTTTTCTTTTAATCAATGACAAGTCTTCTGTTTTGTTTTGTTTT
>QANX01005346.1:0-16289 GCA_003254975.1 Ochetophila trinervis | reverse complement strand
TTTTTTTTTTTGTGAATTGTATAGCCAATTTGGACCCATCAAAATCCTCTATTGATATATGAAAAAATATAGTATTAATTTTTATTTCATTTTTCCTTGAACTAAACGTCTACATAAATAAAAATGTTGAAATATGTAAAAATGTTATTATATTTAAATATAGAGTTGTTAGCATTATTGTCTTCTAAACTTTGCATAAACTTTAAAAGTTGATAACATTGGTCCAAATGTCAGCACTTATGTTAGTATTAGTCGTCGTTAGTTAAGTTTAGGAAACACGTGTATCAACAATTAGACTGATGTGTCAATTTTTGTTAAANTTGTTAAATTCAAAAAATATAAGTGTTAAATATAAAATATAAATGATAATTTATTTGCACAAAATTTAAAAAACAATGATGCTAAATGCTTAAAGGGAAACTATATTGAAAATAACTAAATTATATCGGATGTTACAATGCATTACGATAAGTATCTAATTATAATATTCAATATTGTTTGGATACAAACAATATAACTGCCGATATAGTTTAAAGGCTTCATCTCTACTAGCAATTCATATTCTTTTTTACCTGCGCAACCTACACAGTTTTTGTTATCATTTCACGTGACTCTAGCGACCATTTTCATTATTCAACTATTATATTTTTTATCAATAATCTCACAGTTTCAATATTAAAATGCCAAAAATTCAGCAATCTACTACCGGTTTATATCTTTATTTTATGACGAAGTTAGGCTAAAATGAACTTCTTCTTTGTTTTTTTCCTAATTTGGACTCTCTAATAGGTCGTTGCAGCCCAATTCCTATGGGTGGATTTATAAATTATTATTTGTTTTACTTCGATGGGTTAGGGAGTTTGGATTGTTTTACTATAAAAGGTTACTGGTACAGGATTTTTGGAGTTGTGGGCTTCAATTTGGTAAAAACATTGTGGAATAATTGATCGAAAAATAAAAAAGCTGTTTAATGAAAATGGTCGTCGATGTCATGGGTTCCATGAATGAGAAAAAAATATGAAGTGCTAAAAGAGAAAAATAATTTTTTAACTTTTAAAATCAAAAAATATTTTAATATTTAAAACAATGATTAAATTATATAAATATAAATAATTATTTTTAATAAATTGAAAAGTTATTTATACTGTCAGTATGTAAACATTATGAAATCTTCCAACTATATGGTGCCGCAAATGTTATTTAATGTGTATTTTTGTATAATTATTCATATATTAATAGTGTAATTTTGGCTAGTTTAAATACTAAAAAGCAAAAATAAAATACTTATTTATAACAGCTGATATTGTTAAATACTGAAATTAATTTACTCAATATTCAATATTTAAGGTAACATATGTGCAAAAAAAAATGGTAATAATTATCACCAAAAAAATATAAAATGGTTGAAGAAAATTTACAAACATTACATATATTTTAATATTTTTTCCAATAATATTGACGGGTCCTCCCTATCTCCGTCTGGAGAAAAACTTATGCGATGATGTGAAAGTCCAACATTATAATGCCATCTGTCAATTATTTTTTACTTCTTTTTTTTGCTTTCCACGTGTTCCTTTGCAACCTAGTGGTCAAATTTCTTCTTATTTTTTCCTTATTCCCTTCGTCTTCATTTTTATTTCTTTGTTTTCATTTTTATTTTTTTCTCTTGAGTTTTTTTCTTTTAAAATATAAAATTATTATTCTTGTTCATATTTGAATCTGATGCAAGCTTTTTTCAGTTTTATTTACGCGTTTTTATTCATTTGTTTCCTCCCTTAACGAACAACTACCCACAAATTTTTTTTTTAAATTGGTAGCATAAAATATTGAACAAAATAAAAGAGCAAACTTCTGGAGTTAGGTTTTGGATTTTAATTTTAGGTTAGGGCAATAAAAATAAAATCATATAAAAATAAAATTTAAATCTTTTTTTTTTCTAATACATTGGACATTTGAATCTGGTTGGAGTTTGAAGATTAGTTGAAAAAATCATTTCACTTTTAAAATTTTTAAAATTTTGCTTCAAATTTTGCCTTATATTCTACTTTGATAATACAAACTATCTATGGATTTTCTTCTCCAAATTTTACAATTTAGATGTCAAATTCAAGTTTGACAAAGTGTTTTACCAGAATTGAAATTTTTTTTTTATTAAACTTCAAATGCGGAAAAAAAAAAAAAGAGAAGAAGAGAATAAAGTCAATAATAGAGATAAAAAGAAAAGAAAAAAAAAGGGAAAAAAAAATAAAACAAATAATTTTTTTTTGAATAAAAATAATAAATGGCGTTATATGAACAGTCGTACCACGTCAGCTGGTGCGACAGTCCCACTGAAGCTTTTCTTCCTTTAGGCAATGTGGCAAAGAAACACGTCAGCTTACACAGAAATGCAATAGATAGGGCTACGTCACTACGTTCCAGCCAAGAAAACACCAAAATCCCGTGTATTTATTCGTGATTTAGAAAATGAAAAATAAAAACTGAAAAAGAAAATTCGATCGAAAAATAAAAGGGTTAATTAAAAAAAAAAAACCCCACTTTCTCTTTCGCTGAACTTCTCACATTTTTCTCTTCCAAAATCAGCTGTAGCAAACCAAGAACCAGTACAACAGGCCCAAGCTAGGGTTTCTGGCGGGCCGAAACCTTACTGCTTCTCAAAGCTTCACCAAAGAACTTTCGGAGCACTAATCTTTTTTTTTTTTTTTTATAGACCTTCAGGTATATTTTGCTGTTCTACTATCGCTTCCATCAAGATTTTTTTTTCCATCTTCCTTCTTGTTTAAATCAAGCTTATGAGAGATGCTTCTTAGTCCAGAATTTTTCTTTATTCTATTTCTTATTTCTTAATCAATCGTAGATATTTTATCAATCTTAATCAAGGGCTTCGCGGTTTTGCCGTCGCATTTCCATCAGATTAGCATTTTTGTATGTGTATATAGTTTGTGTAAATCAATCTCCAATTGAGTTTCTGAATCGTTTGTTTCCCACGAAAATATCTGAGAAAGTTTTGGGTGTGTTAGGCGCTGTTGAATGGTTATTATTATTATTATTTGTTTTTTAGCTCTAGAACGCCGTTTTGTCCACATTGATGTGATTTGTAATTTGTCTGAGTTATTAGGGTTTTGGATTTTGCTTTTGCTTTTGCAGTTTCAATGACGAAAGCCCCAGCTGGAGCAGTGAACACAGGAGGCCGAACTACAGTCCGAATTGTTGTCGCTGGAGACCGTGGGACTGGAAAATCAAGCTTGATTATCACAGCTGCGGCCGAGAGCTTCCCGGTGAATGTCCCTCCCGTTCTGCCACCAACAAGGCTGCCCGATAATTTCTTCCCTGAGCAAGTCCCCATTACAATCATCGATACCTCCTCTCGGTAAAATGTTGAATTTGCTATGGAAATAATGCTGTTTGAATTTAGAAACGATCAGTGGGTTGAATCTCGTCTATTCTTACCTTTCTCAGTGCGGAGGATAATGGTAAAGTTGCTGAAGAATTGATGCGGGCTGATGCTGTTGTGCTTACCTATGCATGTGATCAGCCACAGACACTTGACCGTTTGAGTACTTTCTGGCTTCCCAAACTTCGTCAACTAGAGGTCGGTTTGTTTTAATATTATGTTTTATATAAATTTGTTCCACCAATCATTGCTATGAACTTATGATGGAGAATATATTGATGATTCTTGGTATTATTAACATATGGAGATGCCTTGGTTCTTAAAATATAAATGTTTATGGGATAATTTAATGTGCAGGTGAAGGTCCCAGTTATAGTGGTCGGCTGTAAACTGGATTTAAGAAGTGAGAACTATCAGGTGAGCCTGGAACATGTGATGTCACCAATTATGCAACAGTTTCGGGAAATTGAGACTTGCATTGAATGTTCAGCATATAAACAGATTCAGGTATGTATTGAGTTTGACGGAGTTTAGGCTCCTTTTCTGCTTTAATCATGTCAATGTTTTATGATATTCTACTTTCTCCATATAAGCAATCTTTTACTGATTTTATACTTGTGTGCTGTGTCCTGGCATTTTGGGTTCCCTCCTTGCTTAATCTCTGTTAGTAGTAACTCATGATTTTTAATTGGATTTCTGTGAATCACACTCAGAAGCTATTTTACTGAATCCTAATTTACTAGGATATATCCTACATTTAGTTGGACTACTCCAATTCTGGAGCATCTTTTTCTTTTTATGTTTTGGAAATATTAATTTTGAATGCTAATTTACTAGGATCTGGTTCAATTGCATATATCCTATATTTAGTTGGACTACTCAAACTCTTTAGCAATTTTTTTCCTTTTATTTTTTGGAAATATCAATTTAACTTTTGGACCTTGCATTGATCTTTTGCCTTTTTGCAGATTCCTGAGGTTTTCTATTATGCACAAAAAGCTGTGCTTCATCCAACAGCTCCACTCTTTGACCAAGAAACGCAGACTTTGAGGCCCCGATGTGTACGTGCCTTAAAGCGGATATTTATTCTGTGTGACACTGACAGGGATGGTGCTCTCAGTGATGCAGAATTGAATGATTTCCAGGTTTCCTCGTTTCCTCTTTTCTGTTCTATTGTTTTTCCATTCTAAAGTTAATCCAAAGTTCCAAAACTCTTTGGCAGTTTAAAATGATTCTTAATACGCTTATGACAAGTTTCTCTTAGCTCAAAGTTATATACTACTTATTTTCAGATGAATGGAAAGTCTTATTTAAACTGTCAACAGGTTAAATGTTTCAATGCTCCATTACAAGCTTCTGAAATAGTGGGTGTTAAGAGGGTTGTGCAAGAAAAGTTGCCTGAAGGAGTCAATGAACGTGGCCTTACTTTGACAGGATTCCTTTTCCTTCATGCACTATTCATTGAAAAGGGGCGTCTAGAGACTACATGGACTGTTCTTAGGAAATTTGGATACAACAACGATATAAAACTTAGAGATGATCTCATCCCATCTCCATTGAAAAGAGCTCCTGATCAGGTATATATTCTTGAGTTAAATAATATCCACTACAGTAATGACTTTTGAAGTTTTTTAGACTTCTTTTGGACGACGATGTGTTTTTTAACAGTTTTGAAGGATAAGAAGATATATTCTTTTACCCTGCTTCATGCTTTTGTTTTTATGTATCAGCATAAAGCATAGAACATTTGTTGTATTCCTTACTATTAGATATTACCTTATTGAATGTGCAGAGTGTGGAGCTGACAAATGAAGCTATTGAGTTTCTCAAGGGGGTTTTTGACTTATTTGATAGTGATTGTGTAAGTCTTCTTGTTTAATACACTTAACTTTGTAATTCCATGCTGCACTGACTTTCAAAGTGTTTTCGGCAGTGAGATCTCTTTATAGCAATGAGCAATCTACCATACAATTTTGCTATTGCCTTGTTGGTTTACCGGGTTCTTTAATTGATGTTTAAAAAAAAGAGAGTTCTTTTATTTATGACTATGTGTTTGTTCTTCCCAGGATGGGGCATTACGACCTCGTGAACTTGAAGAATTATTTTCTACTGCTCCCGAAAGGTAGTTTTATTTCATTAGAATTACTTATTACTGTTGTCTTAATTGGCTTGAATATATCACGTTTCCATTCCAGAAGTACCCTGAGCACATGTTGATTTATTGAAAATTGAAATTATGCTTGTAATCCCTATGAATCTTATGGTCAGTTGACTCGGTTATATGCTGATCATCAGTTATATCTTATGATCAGTTGTGATGGATGGTTACGTTGGTTAACTGATATTGATGTTTGACATTGTTTTCTTTTGAAAATCTAGTCCTTTTACAGAGGCGCCTTACAAGGATGCTGCAGAGAGAAACGCATTTGGAGCGCTATCACTTGATGGCTTTTTATCAGAGGTAATTTTTTTTTTTCTTTCCTTTTTTTTGGGTGGGGTGGGGAGGGGGATTATAGGGGGTTGCAGTTGTGTTGGTTGGAGATGCACTTTTTCTTTCTTTCTTTCGTTTTTTTTTAGTGGTTTTGAGTGTTAGTTGGATAATTTTTTTTCCCAAGTGCGTCAGACTTGTTTTCTCTGTAATAATTTGAGTCCTTGTCTTTCTCTATGCATGAGTTCTATAATTTAATGGATACGGTGATTTTATGCAACAATTTTTTTTTCTTTATTTTTAGTAAATCTGTGCCTAAAATCTTTGAGAAAATATGTGGTTACAGTGGGCCCTCATGACACTCCTAGACCCAGCTTTTAGCATGGAGAATCTTAGGTACATTGGTTTTACTGGTGACCTTTCATCTACTATTCGTATAACTAGAAAGAGGCGTTTAGATCGCAAGAAGCAACAATCAGAAAGAAACGTTTTCCAATGCTTTGTTTTTGGCTCTAAGAAGTCAGGAAAGTCTGCGTTACTGGATTCATTTCTTGGAAGGTCTGACCTACTTAAAATTGTTTTAAATCTTATTCTTCTTGCTAAGTTAACTTTGCTAACAAATTAAAATTTTCTGGTGGTCATTGGAAATGCAGGCCACTTCCTGAGGGTTACACTCCAACCACTGGTGAGCGCTATGCAGTTCATGCTGTTGATCAACCTGGGGTAAGTCAAGTGTTCATACATTGAGAACCTTTTGTTCTGACCCCTTCATAACTTCATATTTTGGGTGCTCTTCCTCCACCTGAGCACATATGCAAACATGTCACTTAAATGAAAAGGCATTATATGGAGAAACAAAATGATTAATTGTATCACTGAGTTGTATATGTCATAAAAGTTTTGAACAATGGTTCTCTTCTGTGGCTGTGAATAAATTGTGTCTACTAACTTCTAAGAGTATATCCTTGTGATTTCAATTATTAGTTGTGTCTAAAATATTATTTTGGTTACTTCTGTAGGGAACTTCAAAGACCCTTGTGTTACGAGAGATTCCTGAAGATGGAGTTAGAAAACTTTTGTCAAGTAAAGAGTCTTTGGCTGCTTGTGATGTTGCTGTTTTTGTTCATGACAGGTAAGCAATAAGTTGTTATAAATCATTTTGTTTACGGGTTATTATAAGATTATTGCCAAACATTTGCTTTTAATATATTTGAAATTCTTTTATGTCAGTTCTAATGAGTCATCCTGGAAAAGAGCAACTGAGTTTCTGGTTGAAGTTGCTGGTCATGGTGAGGATACTGGCTTTGAGGTGCCTTGTCTAATTGTAGCAGCTAAAGATGATCTGGATTCATTTCCATTGGCCATACAACATTCTACAAGGGTATGATACTAAACAGAAAACGAGACAATATATTGTTCATGTTGTAGTACATAATTTATATGAATTATATTGGATTGACTACATTCTTCTTTCAAGTTTCTCATGCCTGAATGTCTAATGACATTTTCAATTATCAACTTGCTTTTGTAGGTTAGTCAGGATATGGGAGTAGAGGCTCCTATACCTATTAGCATAAAACTGGGTGATTTCAATAATGTATTCCGAAAGATTGTAAGTGCTGCTGAACACCCGCATTTGAGCATTCCTGAAACTGAAGCTGGGAGAACCCGCAAGCATTACAACCGCCTCATAAATCGATCTCTTATGTTCGTTTCTGGTATGACAGTCTTTTTATCTAGTAATAGAATACTTGTTGATTTGTTGGGAAGCAGATATTTGTTCTTTTCACTAAAACCATGGAGAAGATGTTAGTCCATCTGGGAGTTGAAAATATTTTCTCTAGTATGATTATTTATACTTCTATTCATTTTTCTAATTAGTGTATGGTATCTGAGACCATTTTCAGCTGATAGTTAGTAACCTGTTGGTGCTCAAATACCCATTCATTCTATGATGCTTGAAACTCTTATGAGCTCTAGTCACCAATATCCAATTCTTGTTTGTGCAAGAAATATAATATCCCTGTATTTGTTGATTGAATCAAAGATCTAGTGGGGCTGGTTGGGGAATTTACTGGAAAGTAACTATACGATTAGCTCCATGGATCCGGTTGGGGAATTTGGAGAAGACTTGTATTTACTGGGAAGTAACTAGATAATTAGCTCCATGGATTTTCATTTCTAGTTGAGAGTTGCTCATTTTGTTGTGGTTTATTCCAACTGCATAATGTTTCTTTCTTTAGATTTCTTGGCATGCGATGCCTCTAAGAATGAGGATTTTTGCTTAGGAGGCCTGATTTAGATTTCTTGTTTCAGTGCCTCAGATTTCTGGGTTGGTGGTTTTGACTGCTACTGGCTTTTTGTTGAGTTTCATGTTTGTTAATAAACTTGTTTGTTACTTGACAGTGGGAGCTGCCGTTGCCATTGTTGGACTGGCAGCTTATCGTGTTTATGCTGCAAGAAAGAATACCTCCAGTTAAAGAATGAAGGACTAAGGATCAATCAGCTAAGCTGGGGCCTACATTCAGTGATTGTTTATCTGTTGGGGTTATTGTAGATGGTTGTGTGGAGAAATTGAAATTCTGTCCAATTATTGCGTTCTTGTTAGGGTTTTAGGAAGTGGGCTGAGTTTTACCTTGTAACCAATTTGTTTGCCATTTAGGATTGTTACTGTTGGGGCAGTGGTTGAAGGTTTTTTGAAATAGAATAATAGCAGATACACAATGGAATTGATTAATGTGCAGAACGTTGAATGAGAATTTTTTTTGCTAGAAAATGATTAATTGTGCAAAACAAACATTTCTAACCAACTGGCCAGGAAATTCATACTCCTTTTCATGTTTCTTATTATTATTGTTATTATTTTAAAAAAATTAATTTAGTTTATACATATTGCTCTAATGTATTGTTCATTTGCTTACTTTTGTTTTTAACAAGGTGTCATTGTGATAAATTACTTGTTAAACCAACAAGGAGCCTGCTGACGAATCCAAATAGGGTTGGTGGTTTTGCACAATATTCATTAGTTAATACCTGATGAATACAGTCAAGGTTGTTCTATTCAAAAAACTTGCATATAAAAAATTTTCAGTCCAAGGTTATTAAAACTGTGTAAACCCAAATATTAAAAAAAAAAAAAACAAAATTAGTTTTTTTTGGGTAAAATTTTAAAAAATTAGTTTCTTCCATTCAATAAGGGGCTACATGATAATCAATTTCTTGCAACTATTTATCCAAACAAAGCTCAACTTTTCTGTAGGAAAAAAATACTATTTATTCATGTCAGGGGAAAGATTAGATCCCGAGCTCAATGGCTCCAATTGAGACGAAAAATATACTTGAATACCAGAACCTAATTCGTATTTGATCTGTAATCTATATGGTATCAAGTAAGTTGCACTATTAATGATAAATAGAAGCTAAAATAAGCGTAAAGTATATACTAGCAAAGCTTGTGTATTATGCAGCTCTGAGAGTAATCTGAAATTCATTCAGCCAATTTTCTGGTAGACCACTACCTACCCTTTCAAATTGCTGACAGTATTCCGCATATACCTCTGTGTTGACATGCAGCCTAAAATCCAGATTAAACAAGAACTCCAGCTCCAAATTGTTCATTTCTGCAGTGCTCACTCCTCCTACTTTGGCGTAGTATGCATTGCTATGGCACCTGAAAACATACATATATCATTTGTTTTTGTGCCTTTCAAGTCTGTGTCTGTGCAGCTAAATAAACAAGCAAATGGTGATATATGTGTTCTTACGCGTTGTCCATGAACTTTGCAGCGACCATGACGCTGGTGATGAGGAGGCGGTGGATGTTAAGAGAAGTGAGACGAATGCGGGTTCCTTGGACGAATCTTTCTATGTAAATGTATGCAACCACAAGGCAAGATGTGCTGCAGCTTGCATACTTAAAGATACGTTCCATGTACTGTCTGATGCTCATGCTGGGTGCTTTCGAACCATCAAACACTGTTATATTATCATTTTGTAATGAGGCCAATGATGATGATGGTCGTTTCTCATTCCTACGAATGGATTTCTCAAGAATATAAGCAGCTGCTAGTAAGAATCTGCGAGTATTATTTCCTGATTCCTCTGTAGAAACCGGAGTCAAAGCCATTGTTTCCCAGTTTATGTGTTTCAATCCGAGCTGTGATGCATATATAACAAGTTGAAAGTATGTTTTCATGGTCGTTGTAAAAGGTTGATAGCGTGAAATCCCACGGCGGGTCTAATTATATTCTTTTCTTTCAGGCAAAGCCACTATGAAACATTATGGAGATATGAACTTGAGGGGCTAATAAAGAATTTTCATTCCAATTGGTCCAGCTGGCATTTTACATTCTTTGGTTAAAAAAAAGAAAAAGGGTAGGTACTTGATAGCATCAAGGTTGTTATTGTGGGTGTGCGCAAATGAGGAATATGTGCAGCAGAGAAGATTAATGAAGTATCTTTGCTGTATTCCATTTCATCTGCTTCTTTGCTTTAATGTTGCTGCAAGTGGGGTAGGAGTGATCTTAACATAACAAGAACAAAAGAGCCCAATAAAACATACTAAAATAATTTTTGAAAAAGAGTACGATTACAAATACTAAGTATTAACAATTTTTTTTTTCTTTAAATGACACGTGTTAATTGATCAATTGATCGATTCATTATCTACTATATTATTTGATAAATTAATTTTTATTATTATTTTAATAACTCTAGCATTGTTATTTTGAAAACCGCTAAAGGATTATACATATTAAAGACATACGTGAATTATTATTTTTCCTCTTTTTTTGTAAATTGTTAGTGGTAAATACATACATATTTTAAGAAAATTAAGATAAAACTTATGAGAAGTAACTAATTAAATATGTATATATTATTTGTCCCATTATTTAGTAAATAAATTTGATTAATATTTAATAACATTGGTATTTTGAAAACCAATAAGAATTATAAAATATCTAATGACATATACTTTGTGAACGTTTTTAATTTTTGTAACAATTGTGAATCTCTTACTATAAATTGTGAGCGATAAACACATGCAGGAAACTTGGATAAGACTTAAGAGAAGAATATTTTTTACTAAAAAAAGACTTAAAGAGAAGCATATAATGACATGAGTTGATATTCGATGTGACTGTATGAAAACTGTGCAACTACAAAACCACTATTTTTTTTAACAATAATATTTAAATTTAAGAAAAAAAATCTTCATGTGGAGAAATCAATGTGAGGTAATTAAATAAATAGGGAGCCGTGAATTTTTTTTTCTATCGTTTAATATGTATAAATAATTAATATATTTTTCTAATTGTATAAACGTATATAAGATATTTTTAAAAACTAAGAGAACTGTTTATAACATGATATCTTTAAAAAATAATGCTCAATCAATGATATCTAGCTATCTTTCTTAAATTCTAAGAATTGCTATTTGTTCAATTACAAATTTAGTACTAATTCATTAATTGAAATGATAGTCTCACACATCAATGTATTTCTATTTTATATTGAAAATATATTTCCAATTTTCTGTATATACATAACTGATACTTTTATGCTTGTTAACTTTATTTTTATGCTAATCATGTGTCATATAAGTGTCATTCTCTTTATCTTTTTCCTTTTCCATTTGGCAACATATTAATTTCAAGATGAAAAAAAATACAAAAATTTCTAAATTTTTTATTTTAGTGCCTTGAACCCAAGATCTTTTCCATGTAGGTGTGAGTGACAAAATCAACTGAACTAAACAAAAAAATTTCTTTCTATTAATTTCTTATTTGGCTCAAGTTCTTTTTTTCTTAATATATATTATGTAAATATATTAGAGCTAAATGCACTTTACAACACTACAAAAATTGGTTTTTTGCTACAAAAGATATTGCGACAAAGAAATTTTTGTCCCAGAAGAAGGCTCAGTAGTGATAAAAAAGGATATCACATTTGTTTCTTAAAGTACATAAATGTGTGACAAGCTTCTGTTTGTCATAATATTTTGTCATTATTGACCAAAAAATTTAGGCGGGAAAGATTTTTGAACTTTTTGGAGTCAATAGTGACAAGCATTCTAAGCTCCATCTCGAATTTTGTAAAAAGTTATTATTATTATTATTATATTTGGTGCGAGCTTTTTGTGTTGTCATTGTCTGTGTTTGTAAATTGTGACAGCACATAGCTTTGTTGCGGATTAAGAAAATAACAGTGACACCTATATTGCCACTACAGGCTGAAAATTTTGTCACCTTTTTATCGAAGTCGCCACAGGATCTAGTCAAACTTCACACACCAGTGACAAAAATTAGATCAGTGATAGCCAATTGCAATGTCACAAATATTTACGGTGACAAAATCTTATCAGCCATTGATGTATCAGTGACAAATTTTGAATACTCAGTTTAGGTTAATCATTTTACCACTGAAAGTACTTTTTGTAAATTTTGTGACAAAGTACTTTTGTAGCTACAAATAGGAGATTAATTAATAATTATTGGATAACAATTTTCTTATATTTGATTCTACTAATTAATAATAATATTTCTAAAAAATTATTTACAAATTTAAATTATACTTCTAAAATGCAATTAACAAAAAAAGATCATATTTTATTAATACCAATATTATGTCCATTATAATTCATTAAACACCAACTATATTAAGCAAAGTTGTACAAAAAAGCATATACTAAGAAAAAAAATACACGATGGTTGACTAAAATGACTAAATGCAAATGTAAATTAACTAACTAAAAGCAGAAATCATATATAAATGGACAGGCTCCAAAAAAGCACAGGATCGAACAATGTGCTTATGTAAATCAACTAACAATTCTTCTTAGGCGGCAAAAATTCAAGTCAACAATTTAAGCTTGAACTTTTGATTGCTGCTGGACACTACACTAATGACATGAGGCTTCCACCTACTGCAAAATTATATATCTAACATTAATGATTTCAAGTTTTTTAAACTCTTTGTATTTGTGGGTTTTTAAAATGCCTTCATACATATTCCAGAACAATCTCACATCAATCTAGAGGACAAAAATTATACAGCCTTTTCAAAACCAAAAAGAAGAAAATCAATCATCAAGCTACAAGACACACAATCTATAGAGAGTAAAAAAAGGAGGAAAACACCTACAAAGAGAAATATGCAGAGGAAGTAGCAGCGTGAAGAGCATTGGTTATCCAAACAGCAGCTCCAGGCTGCACCCTTATGCCATTCGAAAGTTCCAATCAAATCTCCAGTCTCACAGTTTCTCAGCATGGGACTAGAATATAAACCACACAAGTGAAAAATGGATACATTTTCTTCCACTAAAAGAATTCCACAAATTACAAAATGCCATGAAAAACTACATTATGTTCCCTATAATAAAATAAGAAAAAATAAATTAAACAAATTCACTTTCTAGTCATAATAGATTTTAATAAATGAATTAAACAAATTATTTATAATATACAACAAAACATAATTATTTCATGTCATAAAATACAATAGAATTCAATATTTTAACATTTACTTCTACAAATAAAACCCCTAATTTAAATCACTCTCACTTTATTATAATAATAAATTCTAAATGTATAAAAGCAGCCATGGAGGTTAAATTATATCTATGCTGGTTAGCTAAGCTTTCAAATTAACTACCTACAATATTACTTGTATAATTAATTAATACTATATGTCATAGGAATTAAACAAAAAAAAAACTGCAAAACGAGAACCACCCTTAATTTGCCCATGCATATATCAGATAAAAATGTCATAAAGTGTCACCTATAGCAATTACTCATGATAACGTTAAGCAGTAATAATAACTATTCCATCTCCATAGGGCTTCAGCACTCCCAAAAAAAAATCAAATGAAAATATAAATACTTTCCATGTATTTATAACTCAATTCCCCTGTTGCAGCCACATGTAGCCACTTGTAAACATGAAAAGCAACTCAAAACTACAAAAACAAAAATTATCAATAGCATTACTTTTATTTGACATGGTGCCTCATTCTCATGTGTTTTTTTCTTCTTCTTTTTTTAATATTTTTTTTATCAAATAATCATAAATGTTATAAATTTTAAAATCTACCAAAAAATAAATAAAAAATAACCAATAAAATATAACTAAGACACTATAAGATATCGGATTATTGTATTTTGTGTAGCATTTTTTTTTTAAATTTTTTTAAACTTAATAGTTCTAAATATTATAAAATCAACAAAATAAATAATTAAAAAGTAATCAAGAAAAAAAAATTATTTTGTTGAGAAGTATAGAGCCCAAATTAGCATATATATAAGAAAACACTTAACAATAAGAGCTTACCTTCACAATTTTAGTAGTGAGCATTTGAAATAGATAGAGCTAAGCAATGAATCTATAAGTATTTGGGGAATAGGAACCTAACTAGGAAAAAAAGAAAAGATGTGGAATACTTATGAAACTTGGACAAGATAAAATCAAATGTTCTTCCAACAAGGACTCGTGTACAATCTGAAACCTTCTGAAGTCCACACTTTCAATCTTTACCACATAAATTCATCAAGAATATTATTTAAAATAATGAAAATCAGATATCTGTATTAACACCAAACCTAGATCAGCCAAAGAAACATCCAAACTTAATGGAGCTCAGCTTCATCCTTTGGCAATAAAAATCAATTGTAAATAAAACTATTTCATTTACAAGAACTAAAAAATTAAATTCCACTTATAACAGCAGAGCACAAGCAGCAATCACCATATTTCAAAGCCCAAAATTTTTAATTTCATATAACCAAATTCTAGTTACCATAATTCAATATAACCAGTCAAGACATGAGAATACTGGAACACCATATGCATGGCACGGGATCCCCCACCTTATATATGAAGTTCACTTTTTTGTTGCTTTATGGACAATATTTACACTTAGAAAAATAATGGCAATTGGTCGGATACTTTAGAAGGTGGCCCTAATCATTCCACATGTGACACATGATTCTTTGACTGTTTTATGCAGGATAAAAAATTCAAAATATAATAAGAAACACAATCACAAAATATTCAAAACATAATAACAAACACAATCATCCAATATCTCAGATCACATGCAAAGTGTTTACTATTAGGAATTCATTTGTGTATAGTTTTTATTTTCACTACAAGAAAAATATCTTTTACCGACCAAATTTTTATTTGTTGCTAAATTATGTCTTTACTGATAAAAATATGATTCATCGCTAAAAAATTACTCTTTATCAACAAAATTACAATTTCTCAACAAAATTTAACCTTTAGCAATGAAATTTAAAATTCATTGGTAAAAAGTTGTGTTTTTGCTAAAGAATATATATTTCGTTGGTAACAAGTTGTCCTTTGGCGATAAATACTAATAAATTTTGATAACAAGTTAGTCTTTACTGACGAGATGTCATCGGCAAAAGTTAGCCTTTAGTGATGAAACCAAATTTTTTTGAGTAAAAAGTTGTATTTTTGCCGAGGAATAAATATTGGTGACAAATACTAAAATTCTTTGGTAAAAAATTACTATTTACAGACGAAAATATGATCATTCGAAAAAAATTAGTTTTTAGCGACAAAATTGAAATTGCTCGGTAAAAAAGTTTTGCGTCACCGACGAA
Source organism: Ochetophila trinervis (assembly GCA_003254975.1). Taxonomy (NCBI): domain Eukaryota; kingdom Viridiplantae; phylum Streptophyta; class Magnoliopsida; order Rosales; family Rhamnaceae; genus Ochetophila; species Ochetophila trinervis. The sequence goes on along the minus strand of QANX01005346.1, from coordinate 838 downwards.
ATCAAATTCGTCACTAAATCTTTTAGCAACCAAAATATCATCTTTAGCGACCAAATAGTTTTATCGCTAAAAATAATCTCTCTTGTGGTGTTCCTATAAAATGTTAGAAAAAATTAATAATAATACTATAGGTTGATATATTTTTTCATCATGATATACATGATGCACATTAAACAATGGACATAAAACATTCTTCATTGGACATTGAATTCCCGGGCTAGCTCAGAGGGGTAAAAAACAACAAAGCATAATGGTGAACACACTAACACTGTGTCCTTCCAATGAGTGATTAGATCACATGAGGGATATTTGTGTACAATTTGTTTTCCCTATAAACATTTTACAAAAAACTAATAATAATACTATAAGCTGATATATTTTTTCATCAATATGTCATACATTAAGAAGTGAACATAAACACATCGCATCGGATATGGGATTCTTAGGCTGGCTCATGGGAGGTTAAAACAGCGAAACATAATGGAATAGAATATTATCCCATGTCTTCCAAAGGATGGCCATATTACATACGGGACGCTTTCTTATAAAAATGTTTACAAAAAATTAAAAATACTCTAGATTGATATATGTTTCTGTGGAAATTTATAATCTTTTATGGTTAAGCAACTATAGACATCTCTTATTCTAATTCTTACATTACGGAGAATTTAAAGTTTTGTTTTATAATGTTAATCAAGCATTTAGTAGGGATAATTTTGTTTTGCCAAAGCCCATTTGTAGTAAGAACATACATGGAAAAATAAATCCAAAAAAATTAAAGTTTGTTTATGCTACTAGGCCATCATGGAAAAAAAAATTATAAATATAAAATATTAAA